>JAUMHB010063061.1:7054-31095 GCA_032359685.1 Pittosporum tobira
TCTCTCTCTCTCTCTCATATCCATGTACATGTCTTTTTCTCTATTCTCTTCTTATCTATTGTTACTATCCCATTTCTCTTTTTTTTTCCATATTACTTCTTCCAATGGCCTATGTAGAGAGAGAAATAGTAAATCAAGCCTCACTGTTAAAACTTAAAGTTTAAGAGAAAAACAAAGAAAATTTTTTTCAATTTAATCTAGTGATTGTTCCTAGGTAAGAATGGTTGTTTTATTCTTCTTTCGGGAAGGATTATAGTAGATTAGATATTTAATTCATCAAAAACCATATAAGATTGAAGCATAAAGAGGATCGTCAGATTTTATGGTGGCCATGGTGGTCGAGGATTTTTTCTGGCTAACTACCCCGTAATCTTGGCCCATTAAATCTTGTGATCACTTCTTATACTAGGCCACTGATGGGAGTCTGATTCCCAACCAAAATCAAACCTTTCCGTGTCATTTAACTCCAACAATCTTGGCCGAAAAAGATGGTGACGACGGTAATCGGGTACAGTTCCCTTGGTCACCACTATCCCAATCTTGGGCTAAACCTTATGGTATTTATATAATCCAATATAAGGGTTATAAATCTGCACATACAAGTTTTCAAATCTTGTTTTGGTGGAGTAACAAAGCTGTGAGGATGAGAGGAAATTAAACGACTGGTTGTGGCCGACGATGGGGAAAACCATTTTAGAGTTTTACGTGAACTGACCATGGATTATATGTATTAATTATGCTTTACCTATTTTACCCTTCGGTCAAGACAAATGAAACGGGCAACAGGCTGAAGAGGTAAGTTTTGACCAATCAAGACTGTCCCAGTGTGTCTTTAAAGACGTTTTTTGAAATCTGGAGGACGTTCAGAAATATTTTGAAAGTTGGGGTGCAACTTATACCGCACTTCAAACATTGGGGTGCAAAATGTTCTTTTGCCTTACTTTGGGGTATTTTCTGAATTATTTGCAATAACCTTGGCCCAACTAGAAATTAGCCCGACTATTATTGCACTGTCTTTATTATGTCACATCTAGATCTGGTTTTTTTTTTTTGTCAGTTTGTACAGTTTACAATTAGTGCCCCTCATCAATCACTATAAAATTTTGATGGCACATTCATTTCAATTTGTTTAAAAGGAGAAAAAGGAGGAAATATGGATAGTTAGATATTAATCTGAAGTACCATGAATTTTAATGACCAAAAATTAACAATTTATCCGGAAGTTCACCGAAATATGTAATATATATATATATGTTATGAATTGTGCAAGCTTTACATATTAGTATTACAGTAGTTCATTGCATACATTTTGGTGCTTAAGCATTTCGTATATTATGTGACTATATTCATTCAATTTTAAATTTAGTTAGTCATGTTTCATATTCTAATTTACTTGTAGCGATATTTTACCTGATTAAATTTTAAGAAACAAGCTAGTATTGCAAAAATAAAAAATTGATCTACTTGCAAGGCTCATAAATAATTCGTAGCAATATATATATATATATTATTGATGGGTGTTAAATGAGTCAAAAACTTGTTGAGTATGGCTTGGCTCGTTTAGCTAAATAACAAATACACAGGAAGAGTGGTTAGAGTGGCTTTCACAAGAACAGATCTTCCCGCCATAGACAGGAAATTTGATTTCCAGGAATGCTAAAGCCGTTGATAGCTACTTCGCTTGACGAGCTAAGTAGAGAGACTTTCTGGATTCATCCACAACTTCTCCGGACTTTCTTGTTGGAGGCCCTGAAATAATCAGTAGCCCAGCTCTTCAGCACCTCCAATTCAGAACCTGGATTCTTTGTCTTCTCGAACTCAGGTATTCGAATCATTTTAACTAAACAAGCGGAGTTTGCGTTTTTTCACAAATAATCTAAAATATTTAACCCTTAAAAAGTCATATTCAATTAATCGAACTCAAACTCGACTAATTAAATACTCAAATCAAATATTAAATGAACTAAACTCGAACTTTAAACGAGCATTTAACTCATTTAACAGCTCTGTTATCACCTACTTGAATTTTGCAGATTAATATGATTGCTTTCCCTTTTTTATTTTTGGTACATGCAGATTAATGATTGCAATCTCTCTTCTGAAACCTAATTTGGGATATGATGAATGCGAGGTGGTTTCCGAATTTAGATTTGAAAATGACAAAATGTACAAATAACGTTCCCCTCTATGAATACAAAGGGCCATAGGGGATATCAGCTATGATTCTTTTTCGCGGTAATGGTGGACACTGGAAATTTAATAAACTATGGTATGGGCCTGACTAGTAGACTTGGTTAAACGAATGACAATTCAATATATGTTTAAAATTATTTAATATTAAATAAATTAAAATTAAAATTATTTAGAGAAATTTATAAATGGATTGAGTTAGATTTTATAATTTAAGTGAATTTAATTGAATAATTAGTGATTAAACTAATTAATATATATTAACTATATATGTAATTATATGTGTAGTTGATCACGTGTAATCTATATGTGTAATTGTACACGTGTAATGAAGAGAAATAAAATTATGTGAATTGATTTTGTAATGGAGAAAATACTAACTTAGCAAAATGAGTATTCATCTGGTTCATCATGTAACAAGTTACTGCCATGTGATGTTTTTCTAAAGGCTATTTTATTTTTTATTTTATTTTCTTCTTCTTCCTATATTTTCAAGACTCAAACACAATTGAAATTATAAATTTTTTACACTAATAAATTCATGACATCGAGAGCTTTCCAAGAAAGAGGATATTAATATACTTTCGATAAACGTACAAAAAATGATGTATAAAATTTAAAGTTGATATAGGTTATTCATATCTGTCTATATATATATATATATATATATTCATCTATTTATCAACTACGTAAATTTCAATCAATTTTAATCTAATTCAAATAGATCCAAATCTATTTATATTCGTCTAAATCCATCTTTAACCAATAATTTGCAAGACCTAGCCCTGAGTGTATATGAAAAGTCTTACTCCCTCTGTCCAAACAAAATAAAATAAAATACAACACTTAACTTTTTAAACTATTTCAAATTAAATACAATATTTTCTTTCTTGAAAAATTAAAGAATTTGAATAGTGTAATTTACTTTTAGTTATAACTTATCACTTTAACCACAACTGTAATATTATGATCAATCATTTCAACATTTACTCAAATATCTAAAATTATCATAATAGAAGGGCAATTTATATAATTATTTTATAGTCATTTTTAAAATTCATATTTTTTTTTAAGTGTTTTATTTTTTTATTATTATTTTTTTAACGGATAGAGTATTAGTTAGACTTAGGAGGGACCAACATTGCAAACGAGGAAGTAGTAAATTAGATACGGGTAGTCGGCATGATGGACCCAAACGAAACAACCACCCCAAAACTCCTCACGCTACACAGTGAGCTTTTAAATAACACATCTCAGAGCCTTGTATCCATTTTTACAATTATCTGGGCTAGTTTGGTTATTCTCTTTCCGGTAAATTTGAAACCAGATAATTGCTGGCCAGCCCACAGCCTGGACCCACCCACCCAAGCCCCCAACCCAGCCCAACACCTAAACCCAAGAGACTTTATTCAAATGCATTGATGCTTCACTTTTTTTTTTTTTTTTTTTTTCTGGTACTAAACTTTTAAAGTCTCAGATTGAATACTTGGCTTGTTTGATCTAAACAGAGAATAATATTTTCACAAACAATAATGTTAATTCCACACGTTAGACAAGTGAAGTGAGCCCACTCCCTTGTATAATAGAGGGCCAGGCCAGTAACACTTTGTAAGTTGTAGCCATATAGAGATATCACAACAGTGCCATAGATGAAATCAGTAGCGTCTGATGATCATTTTCATTCCTACACTTGTGCCTTTACCCTGTTCTTACCAAAATAATTAAATAAATTCCAAATTACTCCCTCCGTCCATTTTATATTTACCTAATTTTTATTTTTGAGCTATCAAAATTTAATTGTCCTATTTTATTTTTTAGATTATTTTTGACTTTGTTTTTCCAATGGTACCCATAATGTATCTGTCAACTAACTTTGTTAAAAATTGAAATCATTAAAAAACTTTTCCCGAGTTCATTCTCTTTTTAAGTTTGGCGCAAAAATTTTGGATTTGAATTTTTCATGAAATACTGTATATAAAGAGGTTGAGGAAGAGAGGGTTCATGAAAATAATGGGAATGTGTACACTTTTTCAATACCAGCCGTAGGACTCGTTGGAGTAATTGACACGCATGTTTCTTGAAAAAAGAGTCGTGTAAACCAAAATGAACATTTATTATATGCAGAGTACTTGCTTACACAACAAACTAAACATAAATTAAAAATAAAATAAAATATGGTACAACAAAATAGGTATAGAAAAATAGATATGTTTATAATTAAATTAAAAAAAAAAAAAAAACTCCTCCTAACTTCCCTTATTCTACAGGGAGAATTGCCATTTTGTTGGCAACCCGTAAATGTACTAATCCTAACATACAACAAGTTGAGATAGATTAGGAAAAGAGTAATCTTATGAATACTAACAGATGCACTAATAAGATATGCATAAATTGATATGTTAAATTATAATTAGTAGATGTCTGATTATATATGAGGTGAGTCTGTCGTTATAGCCAATTATAATTTGACACATCAATTTGTGTACAATTTATTAACATATCTGTTAGTGTGCATAATATTATTGTTAGGAAAAATGGTTATGGAATACAAAAAAAAATATCTTTAAAATACATCGTAAAAATAAAAAAGTGGTGTAGATAAGAGATGCACAAAAAAACCAGCAACTTGAGCTTTAGCCTAGGCTTGTCGGGACCCGTCTTTATTTGAAAAAGACCAAGCCGGTCTTTTTAGTTGATGAGGTCGGGCCTAGTCAGATTATGTACCAAAAAATAAGGCCCGTTGAGGACTACCGGTCCGAGCCAGTCTTGGACCGGTTTTCAACCGGACATTTTCTATTTTTTAATTTTTTTATCAATTTATAAAAAAATTATTAAATTTAATTTTTTTATATATAACTTTCAGAATATTTTTATTAAGTTAGTAATTCATAGTTCTACTTTTATTAATTTAGTTAAAATAATTATTTTATATAGTTATAAACTTATTTTTTATAAAATTTAGTAATTTTAAAAAAGAGTATTGAAAATAAAAAGTTATTTTTTTTTATAATACTTGATAATTTATGCAAATTTTTTATAGGCTTTTAGGATCGGCCTGGGCTCAGGTCAGGTCGGGGGCCAGACAGGTCTTTAACTAGGACCGGTTTAAAGACTGGCCCGGATCAAGCCAGTCTTCAGGTCGATTTTTTTCCTAATATGGTGGTCTAGTGAGCCTTTTTAGTCTTTTGAAAGTTAGACCCAATCTAAGTTCTAACCGGTCTGGACTTTGACCAAACCAGTTCCGGTCTAAACATCGATTCTCATATTTTTTGTGCATATCTAAAATACAACTATAATTATTCGAGTAAATATACTTTCTTGCAAATATATATCCATAAAAGAAGGAATAGAGATGACGAGAGAAAATAATTGTATTAAATAAATGAGTTTAATGAGAAACACATGATAATAATTATAATAATTAAGATAGTGGGAGTGAGTTAAATTTAATTAAATAAAAATAATATAATAAGAAAAATATAATAAAGAAACAATAATATTTTTTAATAAACGTATAATTTACAATTAAATCAATATAAGTTGAAGAAAAATAATACATGGTTACAAATTAATTTATCATGAAATTACATAGTTGCATTACTTTTCCTGAAGATTGTTATTTTACAATAGACTTGTACTCTCCCAAGCTACAGGAGCAGCTTGTGTTCCTCTCCGCAGCCTAATTTTATGATGTGTACATGTTTCAGTAATATATAGAAGGCCTAGCATGGTGATCAAAATAGGCATGGCCGAAATCATGAATTAATTGTGACTAGGGCCTAACAAATGGCACTCAGATCATTAATACATTAGTACCAAAAAACAGTGAATAAAAGGAACTGCCCAATAATATCCACACAACTCAGAAACATCACAAGACATAAATCTGAAAAGAAACCTTATTAAGTTGATGCAAAATACTAATTATCCTGAATAATAGTAGATGATACAACAATTAACAAGTTACTGAATCCAAGGTCAAGAAGAAGCCCTACTACTTTTAAACTGTTCAAACCAAATGCTGAAAATCCATTACATCTCAGAGGAACAAAGAATGAAAAAACCCTAGATAGATAATTAAGGCAGCAACATTTGTCATGGATTTCTCACTGCTTTTGAATCAATAAGAGATCTCTTCTACCAAGACAAAACAGTTTCGAGTCTCTGCCCTAATCAAGACCTGGATCTCTCCCATGCCACTGGCGACCCACTGTGTCATCAAACCGCACAGAATTCAACACATAAACACATACATAAATACAGCATTGCAGAACCAAACAATTCAATATTTGACTAGCAGATAAAAGACCGTATAGCAGATAACTACGTAAAAACTAATTTTAAAAACCTTCGGGCCAAAACATACCTTTCGCTCCGGTATCTGCCAACAATGGGGCTTTCTCCTCCACTGTATCCCTCGGGACTATCCCTCACTTCAGGCTTAGAATCAAGGCTAGCTCCACGACCATAATCAGGCCTGACCACCCTATCTGCCCGTGGGTTTGGACTGCGGACATCATCATACGCGGGACTAATCCTCTCTCCCGGACTGGACCCATGCCCAGGGTCAGGGCTAGGCAACTCTCTTTGAGGACTTGGGCTGTGCCCATGGACATAATCTGAGTTTCTCCCCCTTCCAATAGGACTTGGACTATGGCGACAAGCATGGTCAGATTTCCTGTCCCTTCCATTAGGACTACTACCACCACGATTGTTGTCAGTTTTCCTGTTCCTTCCTTTAGGACTCTCGCTATGACCACGGCCATACCTCTCCCTTCCAATAGGACTCCAGCTACTGCCACGGCCATAGTTGGTTTTCCTATGCCTACCGATAGGACTTTCCCTAGGGCCACCATGGCCATAATTGGGACTGCCCCGTTCTCTTCGATTGGGACTAGGGCTACAACCACGGCCCCCACGGCCGTAATCAGGACTCCCCCTCTCTCTCCTGTAGGGGCTTGGAGATCTTCCCCTATCATCACTTCTCCTCTGAGGAGATCTATCACGAATCCTATCAGGACTATGTCTATTCCTCCTTTCATCATCGTCTTTGATAGCAAATTCTACTGAAATAACTCGATCCATCAGCTTGCTGCAAAATAAACAAAATGATGAGTAACAGCTATACCTAAAAAGTAAAAAAGCAAAAATAGAATAGAGGTAAGCACCTCATGTTTGTTGCATCCAGAGCTTTACTCGCGTCGTCCTGTGATTCAAACTGGATAAATGCAAAGTTCCTTCTAATCCTTATGTTTAGTATTTTTCCATATGGATCAAAATGCCTCTCCAAATCCCTAGTCCTAGTATTATATGGATCAAAATTTATTACAAACAGTGTCTTTGAGGGCCTCGAGTTAGAGGAGGATCTCCTAGAGCTCACAGGCTTCCTTACACTATGTTCTTGCTGCACCACAACAGGTAAACTAAAGTAAGATAACAAAAGATTAATGAAGAAGCCCAAACAAAGTAAACATCATAAGATTACAATTATTACCTTTGTCCACTCAACACGAAGCCGACGCCCTTTTCTACCAAACTCCAGATTATCAAGTCTTCGAATTGCATCCTCTGCATCTCTCTCATCTTCCATGTAAACAAATGCGAACCCTACAAAACGTAAAAGGCCATCATAATCAGATTAAACTTTCCCAGATTTAAGGAGTAGCATTTTCCTCCGTGAAGATACGCAAGTCATCTACAATTTCACCCCGGGAAAAAATAAAGACCACACTAACAAAACCTAGAGACCAGTGACAAATCAGTAAAATCTAGCAACAGACCTTTAATGATGAACTAGGTGATGTCAAGGAACAAGAATCCAAAAGTGGATGTCACGTGCTAGAATAATGAAATTATTCTTTTGCCCCTGCTTCGAGGTCGGCGTATGTCTGAAAACGAAGGCTGGGCAAAAGATGTGGAATGAAAGGGTGTGATGGTGATGCCATGATAGTGGTGGATCAGAGAGTGCAGCTCTTCTTTAAAACAAGAAGAGGAAACACGTCACGTCGAGGAAATGGAGAGCATAATTAGTCATCCATCAGCCAGGAATAGTCAAACAATTCATTATGTAATCCTGCGCCAAAGAATTAGTTGAGTATGGGGGTTTTACACTTCAAAAACTTACTTTTTTCACTTAATTATCTTGAACCCCACTATAACTCAACGAGGAAGGACTGCTGCCGCTGTGTTGCACGATCTGGCTGTACAGCCTTGATGATCTGATGCCTTTAGGAAGGATATTTATTAGCTGAATGTCCATGCTGCTGATGAATCCAGGCATGTCATTTGAATAAATGATTTTACTATGCTATTTTTATTTAGAAGATAACCTATTAGAAGACCCATAAATAGAGACAATGTTAGATTCTCTCAGGAACATGATTTCATGCAACCAAAAGATTAGTTTAAAATAAGATACTTCAAGTACCTTCAATCGTTTATTATCCTTTAACTTTGTCATAAATTAACAGAGATTGCAAGATTTCTCAATTTACTTGTACTCACCACACCAAATCAGTAATCATTCTTCAATTTCACAACACATATCCCTTATCCACATAACTAGAACATCACCAGGATTCACGACTGCTTGCAAGTGCCAAGTCGCTATGGAACCCTACGCCAAACAGGTATACACATGCTACTCGATAGAAAATACTAAACTCGATGCTACAATGATATAAAGTTAAGTTTTGGAAGTTTACAAACAGGATTCAAATAAAAAATTTCACCAGGTAATGCCAGTACAATTGTTTGACCATAAAAGCCTCAACAGAAATAAAATACCCCACAAGAGAGAAAATTTTACTGCCCAAAGCAAAACAAAAAATTAGTGATCAATACAACAAATATATGAGCAAAGAAGACGGGGAACATTACCAGACTTCATATCAACTCTATCAACCTTCCCATATTTTCTGAAAAGTCTCTCCAGATCAGACTGCCTTGCGTCATATTCAAAGTTCCCACAGAAAATGGGCTTCATTTCACCTGAAAAGAATTGAAAACAACTATTTCTTATACAGTTAAAGGAAAAGAAAAAAAAACAGAGTAAATGGGTATATGCTAAAAGACAAGAAAAAAGGTAGTATATCATTATTTCACAAGAAAATACTCAGATATCTGATGTAAAATTACAGTCTTCACAAACATTGACACAGAAACAATTGCAGCTTTTTGATACTAATATAGTAAAACATTAATTTGAGAATTACGAAAGTCGTAGAAATACCAACCACGTATGCACTAGATATAATCAAGCATAATGCCAGCTGCCCATATTCGGACTTAATTTAAAATATAATACCCCTCTGAAACCAAATACTCAACCTCCTGCCCTAATTTACATAGGCATAATTGCAAGTTCTGCATAATTGGGTTCATAGAACAAAATTAAAAATAAAAAAAAAATTGAAGCTTGATGAACAATCATTATGAGTAGCTGAAATAAGAACCTTCACGTTTCTCACAATAGATCGAGTCAAATAGCAACTAGATCTACCCAATAAATTGACACAACCAGTATTATAACATCAATTCAACTATAAGATCTATAATTTTCGTTAATGCATTTCACGTATCTGCATACAGTATGCTGCTTTAAATTCAGATAGTACCTTTTGTTGATGTTGATTGCTGCAACCTTGATCGGGTTAGGGTCTGAAAGCACAAGCTCGAAGAGAGAGAAAGTATGCTTCTGAAATAGACGGTAACGTGGACCTCGTGAGAATGGTATACCAGACTCTCCGTCCGAAAATATTATAACATTTTAATTTTTTATAAAATTTGAAAAAATTATTTAATATTATAATTAAAAAAATAATATTATATTTTAAAAAAAATAATTAAAAAAATAATATTATAATTTAAAAATAATAATAATTAAAAAAATAATATTATAATTTAAAAATAATAATAATAATTGAAGTGGTAGAATATAGTATTGATATTATAATTTTAAATAAATAATAATAATTAAAATGATAGGTCATATTTGATAAAATAAGAATAATTTAGACAATTTATATTATTAAATTTTACATAAATATATAATATATAATTTTTATGAGACGAATAAAATATATTTAAAGAATTTTTAAATTCTTTTTCAGGAAAATAATTGTGAAAGATACAATATATGAAAATTCCAGAATCAAAAAAGTCGCCCAATAATCCCTTCATTTCAAAAAGGCTCGTTGTAAGAAATTAAAAAAAAACCATTTTTAAATTTAAAAATATTTTTGATTTTTGTAGATAATTTATAATACATTCTTATTGTTTAAAAATATTATTAAATATAAAAGTGTTTTTTTTTTTGTAAAATTCCTTTATACTCAATTAATTTTTAAATTTAAAATGTCATAGAATTGAAAATCAGACTTGCTCTTGTACCTATGATCAAAGAGAGTATATTATATCTAATAAAAAGCTATTATTTAATCTCTTAGTTCAATTTTTGTAAACAATTTACATTAGTATGATAGAGGAACAGGGATGAGGTGATTTCTTTGGCACAACTCATGTTATAATAATTTATAGTTTATTTATTAACTAAAAAAATTTTGAGTTAAAAAAGTATTTATTAACTAATTTTTTAAAGTAAGTTAATAATATTTTTATACTTAACTTATGAAAAAATTTTAATTAATAAAATAATTAATTTTTAAAAATAAGTTATAATCAGTTTCAATAATTTGAACGAAACCATTGCAAGTATATCTTTGTTTATGTGTTCTCTTTTTGTTTGGAAGTTTATCTTTCCTTTATTGACAGTGTATTTTCTTTTATTTGGGATTTTTTTTAAATTAATATGGTTTTAGTGTTGAAATTTTATAAAGTTAAGTATATTAATTGATCAGTCAAAGAATCGTTAAATTCCATCAAGATTTGAAGGAGAAATTAATAATCAAATTGGCATGTTAAACTACTATTTATGAAATCATAAATGTGTGTCACAAGTTGAATAGTTTTCAAACAATTTATGGGTTTATATATGTGTTTCAAAAATCAATGAGTAGACTTAGGTGTTAAAGTAAGATTTAAAATTTGTACGGTCCAAGTCAAATATTAATCGGATACAAACAAAAATGAATCAAATTTAGACACCCAATTAACTTAAATGTTAGACGATGTTATGATTTATTTTGTTGCAACTTGTTCTGTAACATCTTCTTTTGGAGTTATGTTTAAATTTAAATTTGTCATTTTTTTTCCTTCGATACCGAGTTTGTTTGTACTTCAAGAAATTTCTTGTGATTTTTTAGTTTTGTTGTTAGAACCATTGTCATTCAGATTCTTTCAACATTATACCTAATTTACGGACAAAATTGATTTCATTCGATTTGAAATGTTAAAAAAGGGCTGCTTACAATATCAAATTTGTTAGGGGGGTCAAGTTGTGAGAGTGGAACCCCATATGTACCCAAAAAAAGAAAAAGGAGAGACCCCAGATTTCATCTTGATCAACTTCCGAATCCACAAAAAAGAAGCCTATTCGCAGAACTCATACTCAAATTAGACATGCAATCATGCAATTTTTTCAGATGGAGGTCGATAAATAATAAAATACTAACAAAGAAAGTCTTGAAACATATTACAGGATTGTTCATAAAGCAACATAATTATTCAAACCACAAAAACTATAATGGTTTTCAAACTCAAATAACATAAACTCAAAAGTAGTTGTCCTCCAAGATTACCAATCATCTCCTCCTAGGTCAGATGACCACTTATTCTTTATCCTCGAGCTGAAAATAAAATGGCAAATTCAGAATTTATTAATTATACGGTAGTTTTGCCAGATTTAATTATCAGAAAAAGGCATTGATCAGTATTTCATTAGAAGCAAGAAGCAAGACATACCTCGTTAGGATATGGATGGATAAGACTTGTCGTTAAACTTAGATGTGTCATCGATGTTGTCCATGGAGTACGACATGATTCCTTCATGGTAATATTGCTGTTATATATGTATATATCAGATCAAAAACAATAATCCGTATAAGAAAAGTTGTATATTTTTATTTTGTTTCAAGCCCAAAATCCTAAAAAAATATACACAAGGAGGAAAAAAATATTCTTGCCTGACTATGGATTTGGTCTTGGTCAAACCATGAGAACATGTCATCTGATTGAATCCCATCATTACCAAAGCTTGAGTTTGGCAGCAGTACTTCTTCACCACTAAATGGCTGCACACATGTACATGGTAAGGCCGAGGTTTAGATTAATTTACATCAACATTTGGAGGTCAATAGATAATACTCAAATCTATTTCAATTTATAAGACCACTATTGACTTTAAAAAGTTGAATTTTAACATTTTTAAATGTAAGTTATTTGATTATAGTCGATACAATTATGAAAATCTTGAACTACTTAAAAAACACCATTAGCTGCAAAAACAATTTTTTCAAAAGTCCAATGGATTCATGTTCATTTTAATTTGAAAATACTCAAAATCAACATTTAAAAGTCAACAGCGCTATTATACGGAGTATTTTGGAACAGAGGTAGCAATTCTTTTTGGATGATTTGTTCATATGCAAGCAACATTCAAGAATGAATTAATGGTGGAGTAAGTGTAATCCATGCCTTATCACTTGGTTGTCCGTTCATCATTATGGTATCCCCAACATGATTTGAACCAACTGAGGTGTCCAAATTTGCATTTTCTTGCTCATTTTGCACCTATAGACACAGAACATGTGGTTTGTAGAAAGTGGAAAAGTAAAATGGAGACTCAAAAGAATATTACTGTATAGTAAAAGAAATGTAATATCTAAGTTACCTGATTAGTCAAATATTGAGTGTTGATTCCATTAAAGAAACTACTGCTTAGATCACCCGGGCCAGATGATTGTTGACGGAAATAATTATCCACAATAGAAGGATTATTCACTATATCATATGTATGATCAATTTGTCCTTCATTCCCAGTACAGAATTGTTCTGCAGGAGTTTGATGACATATATAATTACCATTGAAGTTGCTCAGATTCTGGATCGGACCGGATATATTGGAAGTTCCCATGATTTCATTAGCAGCTGGAATATTACCACGAATTCCAGATGTAGGAGAGCCATAATTTGTCAGGCCATTGGTTTGAAAATTTTGTACTGCTTGTGTTTGCGGTTGGTACATTAGCTTGGAATTAGTACCACCCATTAGGCCACTTGGAATACCTGCAACATTCAAAACAAATATATATATATATATATATATATATATATGTTTGGTAAGTTCAAAATAGATAGATATTAATTTATTATACTTTTATTCTTGCCTTCTTATCAAACTTCGTGCGATATGAATTGTAAAATGATTAGATTTAATTTCCAATAATTGGTTTCTACTAGTAGAATACTACCTTGATTGCATAGTAGACATGATTTTTGGTATCCTGATGATGGAGGTGTTGACCTGTTGATTGGAGCTTCCTGATTGAGAAATGACATACTGGAAAATTTGGAAGAATTAAACACTGGAATATCATTGAGACCCCCAAGTCTTTGATGTAGAAATGATGATCTCAGCTGCTGTTGTAGGAGGCTATTAAGCATCAATGCATTAGGGTTTCCAGACACAAAACTTGATTGGAAGTTCATGCCAGCCGAGTCTGGACATTGAGCATTACAGCTTGCTACTTGTCTTAAGAAGATTCGATATTTCTGCAATGTTCACACAGTGCAAAAAGATTAAATGTTAAGAAATGCTCCTTCCGTCCAACTTAAATGGTCCTAATTTCCTTTTTAGTTTGTCTAAGTTTCCTTTTCCTATTTTCTTATTTGAAATATTTTTAGTCATAGTGTTCCAATACTATCTGCAACCTTTTTATTGAAATGATAAATATTTTCTTGGAAATACAAAACTCATTACTCCATTCAACTCACTCTCCCTATCTAATTTCTTTTTCTATTCACTTTCTCAATAAATGATGTAGGGTAATTTAGACAAAACAAATACTTTCTTAATATGCGTGTATTTGTAATTAGGACAATATAAATTGGACGGAGGGAGTATTAAATGGTCATTAGCAGGTGAAAACCATCTCAAAATAGTAACTTCTTTGGTGAAATTTTATCTTGGAGATGATATAAATAATTTATGTATTTCAAAACAAAGGAAAGCAAACCTGCAAATGACTGGCTACATGTTCCCTGGTTAATCCTGGCACTTCCATGAACTCAAGAATGTTCTTTGGAACTGCTTCTGCATAATAAAATTTTAAAAGACACATGCACACATAAGTACAAGGTAATTAAAGCAATGATCTAAATAAGTCGAGAGAAAATTATGCATGGGACTAATGTGATCTCTTACTCTCAGATCCTAGACTTCTGATGGCTTCCAAGAAAAGGTTATGGAGAGCATTTGTCCAAGTCATTTTTGTCTTTTTTAGGGTTGTAACATTGTAATTTCTTTTCGCATCATAAACATTGCTGGATGACTTTCTTTTATAATCTGTCTTACTTTGGCTATCTCCATTTGCAATTTCCTTGATGATAGTAGCTTTGCCTCCTAATTTCTTCCCGGAGCTAGCTGCAAACTGCCATAAATCTTTCAAGTCTTCCGAGGATATGGGCTTCACTATGAAAAAGGCAGCCCCACTCTCTATTCCCTTCACTATAACACCTTCTTCATTATCGACTGACATCACTGAACAGCACAGAGTTTAATTAGTATGTATCTACAGAATCATTTATAAATAGAAAATAAGTTTCAACTCAATGTCAGGTTTATCTGATTTAAATACATAACATTATTTGGATATTGTTGGTCGGACAGAAAAACGTAACACTAGTAAATAAACTTTGCAATATCTCATAACCCTATAATGAAAAGATGAAAAAATAGAAGAATATTTAATTCCAATTGAGACTCACAAACAACAGGTATCTTAAATTCTTGATGGATTTGCTGTTGTAATTCAAACCCGTCCATATCCGGCAAGTGCACATCTGATACAACGAGATCAAATCTGACTCCCTTGATCCGAAGAGTACATAGAGCATCCATCGGATGTTTTACTGTCATAACTGAAAATGAAAGGAAAATCATTAGCGCTAGAGCCTTCGATGTAAAATTTTAACGACAGTAGTGTTTATCAAAGTACATGAAAGCACATTCTAAAAGAAATTTTATCATTCAAGATTTAAACTTTTTAGGTAAACATATCCATTTAATAAGAATGCACAAGAGGAGACAGAGGATTTCATGTATATAGCATTGATCCTTAAAAAGGAAGATATTAATTGCTATCAAAAAAATTAATCAATGGAATAAAGATATGGAAATTAAACATTCAATCAACAAAAGAATGAAGTTTTATAAAACTACTTTTACTTTAAGAGAAAATCATATATCATGGTGTTGAAGATGGTGAATGGAAATGGAAGAGATCTGTTCGAATGACCACACACCATGCACATAAAACCTCTAAAGTGCAGTTCTAAATTATACCAGTCCTACAATTAAATTTCTGTTAATAAAAAGGGTTCATATAACATTGTTTATATTAACAAAAACAACCAATTCCAGTGAAATAATTTAATTCCATGTGGATACCTTGATATTTCCATTTCTTAAGAAGGGCAGCAACAATAGATAGGCAAGTTGTATCGTCGTCCACCACCAAAATGCTTATCATATTCTCAAGAGACTTTTCAGTCTGAAAATGGGAGTGCTGGTCGCTCAATCTACTCTTTTCACCCTCCATGCGTAGGATTGAAGGTGGCATTCAGGAGTATGAGTCAACTGTGTCTTGATATGAAGAAGATGATACAAGTGTCTAAACAGTGGCCAAAAAGGAACTTAAGAGGAGACAGAGATTGAGAGAGAGCTTTTCTTTTCTATTATCTGCCTCTTTCTTATTTTCTTGTTTTTAACAAACTGAGATAATATTCAAATTAATTATCAATTTATGGATATGCATTATAAACAAAAATAGTAAAAGATATGCATTTAATGAAAATAAATGATAATAGTAGTAGAGAAGGAGAATATTTAGTGGAAAGAGAGATATCTTATCTCAGTCACACAAACACACACGTGTGTGTGTGTGTGTGTGTGGGATGTGCACAATTTGTGGATGATTTGTGCAGATAGTTCAAATTTTTGTGTTGTTAATGGGAAAGGATCTACTAGAGAGATTCGGAACTAATTTTATTTTTATCATTTCTTTTTTAAATTCATCTAAATCAGAATGACAAAAAAGAGGTTGTCAGACCTTTTTCTTTTTTTCTTTTTTCAAACGGGTGGCTATGCGTCCAATACATATAATTAATTATTGTCATTATCAAGAATCCAATAGAGATAAATAATATCAGTAACCTTACACTAGGGGCGAGAAACACTACCCTCACTCTAGAAAGGAAATAAAGTCCCACAATAAATCACGTCAATTTTGATATGTCCACCCTTAACATTATTATAAAGTAAATTCAATTATATTACATACTTAACTACTAAAGGAATAATGGTGTTGGTACTTATTTTATTCTCCCTTTCTTATAGAGCCCATCCTTCACCAAAAATTTTAGACCAGGAAGCAATGTCAATATTCCACAAACCACCATTAATGTGTTCAAATAACGCCCACAATAGGATGCCAAGGACCGTGTCTCTCACCAAATTCCTAAGAAGTTCGTCAACCCAGCCACCGGAGTTGGTAGTCCCAGAAGACCTTTGCCCAACAAGGTCTCGGAATCGCAAGTCTCCCAAGTCTGAAACTAATGCGTATATCACTCCATTCATATGGCCCTTTCCGATAACCCCCACAACTCTCTTACTTCTATTAACAGCTTTACTACGCTTCAGAGACCAAGCAAGATACTGAAAAAACATAGCAGCTAATCAAGTTTGTAAAGTAGTGATTTATTAAGACAATTCTTCAGGCATATTTTTCATCTCTAGCTGTGGAGTTCAAATTAAGAAGAATTTAAAAGTAATGGTGCTTTTCAGGGAGGAAGCAACTTACAGTGTCACGTTCGTGTATAAGAGGCTGCAGCAGGGATGGGAATGAAAAGCTTAGCTGCTCATAGAGTTGGAAGTTTCTGTTAACGTTGTTTGATTCCTGCAAACATAAAATGGAAGTGATATTTGAGGACATCGTCAATATCAAATGAGAGCTATCCGGTTTCTCTTTTAGAAACAGTTATTGCCAATTTGTCATATTGCAATTATTTACACACACGCAAGAATAAAATTTTGTAGTATGCTTGTCGGTTGTTAGAAAGAGAGAATTTGCAACTGGCAAGATATATGTAGATGTATATGCAAAAGATTTCATGCTCAAATTTAGGAATCTAAGCAGAATTAACAATTTGAGGAAAAAATCCTAATCACTTCATCACTTTGACATCCTTTATAGCCTATGAAAATGACATTCAGATTCCTCAGATGTGTTATATATTTTATTCTTACCGTAGGCTTATAAGTCATAATATTGATATCCATGACTAAATCAACCACATACATTAGATATAGTTAATGTTACCACACTATAAGTTGGCCGCAACAACATTGTTGGAGAGATATTTAAGAGAAAAACCTTCAAAGTATTCCTCGAAAGATCAGATTCTGCTGTAATTCCATGAACAACGGAGAACACAAGACTCAGTTTCTCGTGCAATTTGAGAGAACTCCAAGCCCTTTCAAGCTGAAAATGCATCATATGTATATGGAAAAATAAATTAACTAGCTTGAGTAATGTATCAAATAAAATACGACTATGAAAAAAGTCACTCAGCAAACTACAGGCCAAGGCAATCAATCAGCCTTATCAGTCCCAAATTGAAAATCAGAAGTACTTGTTTAGATTTTAGAATAAGCGCATAATAATGTATTCTTCCATGAAGATTTCGTTTCACCCATGTCAAAGGTACTCACGGTTATCTCAATTGGCCGATCCCCCAAAACTATTTGAGCACCAACTTCTTCAGATGTCCTTCGAGCAGCACGAAACTGAATTTAGAAGGAGCACTTTAGTGCATTGAAATAATTTTTATATTTTCGATTTCATCAGTAATTTAAAAGGAGATGTGACAATGCAAGTACCTCATCCCCAAAAGGACGTCTGACTTCTGATGATACTTTTGAAGATAAAACTGCCAATAGCAAACGTAATGCCAGAGCAGTTTGACCCCCTAGCATTTACAAAGGAGAATAATCAGCTTTTCTTCAGATAGGCACGATAACACAAGCAAGGAAATTTACTTACCCAAGTTGATGCTACGACCAACAGCACCAAAAAACCCAGACCCAGTTAAAGAAAACATGTTTGACTTTAATTGTGGGCCAAGCTCTTCATCATTAGAAGTGTACATGATCCCAGCTCTGAAAATGAACTCTGCAACAAGTAAACTTAAGCCGTGGATACAGAACCAAAAGAAAAAACTAAACAATTTATGTCATGGATTGAAGATAACTTCTTTCTTAGGTTATGTAGCAAATAAATAAAGGTGCCTAATAAAGGGCACTGACCAATGGTGTCCCAGTAATTAGGAATGCTGACGGGTTGACTGATACAAACCAAAGTTTGCCATAACATTAACTTGTCCAGAACCTGAAGACACATTATTGCGCTTGGGGCTCCTATTTATCTTTGACAAAGCAATGCCCTTATTATACTATAAGTGCACATTTATAATCATTCCCTTTTGTCTCCATATACTATGTAAAGAACAAATCAATGGCCAAGCACATAAGCTCTTATTGGGTCACTTCTCAAGTTGGAAGCGATGTATATTCGAAAAGTTAAAATAGGACCATCTTATTCGTAACCTGTTAAAATCTGGAATTCACAGGATAGGCTTCGGGCTCTGTCTCTCGACTCAGGGATTTCACTAAATAATGTTCAATGTGTTCTATAGTTGAGGGTTTCCATTTAATGGAGTACTGTGAGGGGTAACCTCCATAATCTCCTTATTCTAATCAAATATCTTCGACATATACTGCATATTACACATTTACACGCCCTTGCATGCTTATTCCAATGATAAATTCCAGATACCCATTTCTCTAAGCAGAACAAGAGGAGAAATAACAAGGAAATACAAGAACGTAGCTGGCTAGAACTTGGAAACGATAAGAGTTTTCCGTATTATAAAATGACACAGTGTCTAAACATCATAATTTCACTAACATGAACTAAATTTTATATTCAGGGTTAACACGTGATAAAATGTATTCTTAATTAAAGTTTGTAAAATTTTCAAATAGGAGATTTTTTGTGAAACTGATATTCAGGGGTTAAGACGTGATAAAATGTATCCTTAAATAAAGTTCGTAAATTTTCAAATACGAGTCTTTGTTTGGAACTGAGAGTAAATGGAAATAAACTAAAAACTTGCCTACTTCTACAGAGCTCCACAACAACATTATCCGGCTTCACGGCCCGGACGACTCTTTCGACGTCAGCCGCCGATTCCTGAGAGATGTGATTGGTGCCAATTAACCATATCAACTCGGGCTCAACGAACTCAGTTCGCCAAATTGGGACAGGCCCAAATTGACTCTTTTTAATAAGAACCAAACCTCCATTATCAGCCAAATCGAGCAATTCAGGGTGCGTTTCAGCGATTGTGGCCCGAGAGTCGCTGAGAAACTCAGATCGGAAGTCGAAGTCTGGTGGTGGAGGTTTAATTGAGATCATACATGGTTTGAAAGTTCTGTTCGTGAGGATATTAGGAAAGTGGGATTTGTGAGGAAAGTGGTCATGGTGTCTAGGGTTTCGAGCGGAGACTAGGAATGGGGATGTTAAGATTTTCATTGTTGGAGATGAGACTGCAGAGTGTGGAAGTTATGGTAGTTTTATCAGTTACGTATGTGTTCAGGGTTTAAGATAAAACGATACTGAACTTTACGGCTATGGATATCAACATAATTTGGATTGAACGAATAACAAATTCGATTCTTTAATTTAGGTTTTGAGTTTAAGATAGCGTAAATCATACTAAGAACAAAATTTCATACAATTTGTAAATTTGATGTGATTCAAATTTAATTAATTATGACAGCATCAGACATAAAAATAAAAAAAATAAAAAAAAAATTGTAATTTATTGTTCTAATTTAAATGATCTAATTTTTTAAATATTTAAAATATATTTTTATATATTTCATATATTTATATGTTATATTTTTTTATTTATTTTATAAGTATAAAAAAATATAATATATAAATATATTTTAAAGTATTTTAAACTATGTGCTGAACATTGTCAAAAAAATATTTAAATTAAGATAGAGATATTAATTTAAAAAATTTAAACCAAATTATTGTGCAATATTATTCATGGCTCATTTTAAACTAAATAACATTATATGATCGCATTTTAAACTAAATGACATTGTTTTAGTGGTTTTTTTTTTATTTACAAAATGATATTATTTTAAATTATAATACATTATAATCTATCATACTAGACACATCATATTATATCTACATTTTTCTCTTATTTATGAACACACGTTTCGAATTAGTCATATATCATAAGGTATATAGAGAAATAATATTTTAAATTTTAAAAGATAAGAAAATTAAATATAATATAATATATTCTGCAACATATGTTATAGTGAAAGACATATAATAAAATGATGTTATTTTGTAAAATAAAAATAAAAATAGAATAAATAAAACAACATTATTTTCTTTAAAATATTAATGCTACTTGATAAATCAGATTTTCTACGGTGACGTCATTTTAAAACATGGAGGTTTTATTTGTTGTGTCTTAGAAGCATAACATTTAGTTCTAGAAGTTGATTTGTGCAGCTCCGGAAACAATGTTTAATTAGTTTCCGCAATTTTAGTTTCTACCAACAATAACTCCAATTCACTGCTTGTTTGATTTCAAATTTTTATTGTACTGCTTCAAGAAATTTTTAAAAAATAAAATTATAATTTTTATTGTATGATTGTAAAGTTCCATGGTATATTGATTTTGTATGGTGCTTAAAAACACAATCAAATATTTTATTTTATTTTTGTCTCAAAATTAGAGATACATTAAAGAAATAACGATTTTAAAAATAGATGTTTGATTATAATTTTTACATAAAAGAAAAATGTTTCTAAAATAATTTTTTTAAGAAATTGACTAGAAATTTGTCTATATTTATCATGAAATAATAAATTAAAATTTTCATAATATTTTATGATATAAAATAAAATCCATCTCTAATTACATACAAAAAATAAATTTTAAAAAATTAACTGTCTCCAATTGGAACAAAACTAGTGCAAAATTTCTTAAATATATCAGTATGACATGTAAAGAAAGTTATGAAAGCATAAGGTAGTGATGACGTGTTTTTATCAATGAATAAAAGAAAGGAAGTCATTCTCAATTTGCCCTGAAAGTGCTAGTTTATTTCCAAAATTAATTATAAAATTAAAAAAAAAATGCCACTTGTTTTTAATATATGTAGTCTGAGAAATACTGTATTTGACATGTGGTACAGAAAAAAGGTATAATATTGCTGAAATAGTTAATTACAAAAATGACATATTTAATTAAATCACGTGCTAAATAAAATTATAAAAATATAAATTAAAAAAGTGGTGACTGGCTAATAGAGAGGCAGCTTACCAATGGAACAGATAAAGGAAAGTGCTCACAAGTAGCCAAGTAGGCAACAGCTAACTGCTAGCTTGCGCCGAATACGTGTACGCACCATAGCCTCAACCCCAACACTTGAAAAGAAAATAATTACATTCTTCGAACTCAATTATCAACTCCTCCAGCAGTTTTTAAGTGGTAAACACATATTCCCCACGAATTTGGTCCGCGATTTTGCCACGCCGTTTCAATTTTTTAGCACTTTGCGCCCTCTTTAAAGCCCCCCTAACAATCTTTGCTTATCACTTAATCCCCCACCTATCTATCTATTTATCTATCTTACCTCTTTTCACTTATCATGCATGGCTGATCCTGCTAATGTGCGCCAAAATGACCCACCAAACAACCCTTTATTATCACAGGTCCCTCCTGAATCTGAATCTTCCAAGCAGCCAATGCTCTCTGTTTTCACCCCTGCAGTGGACCAACCACCCGTGACCACGGTTGCCTCACCCTCGTCCGGCCGGCATCCAGTTTATCGAGGAATTCGGTGCCGGAGCGGGAAATGGGTATCCGAAATCCGGGAGCCACGTAAGACTACGCGGATATGGCTTGGTACTTATCCTACGCCGGAAATGGCAGCAGCAGCATATGATGTGGCTGCATTAGCACTCAAAGGGCCCGATGCTACCCTCAATTTCCCGGACTCGGTTCTTCCCTCTTCCATTCCGGCGTATCCAAATGCCGCTGATATACGCGCTGCTGCCGCGCGTGCAGCTGCTTCTAAAGGACCCAAACCCCATAGTGCCATAAGCACGGCCCCGCCTCCGTCTGTAAATGAGGAGACATCATTTATTGGTACCTCAGGCGGGCACGAATTTATTGATGAGGAGGCACTGTTCGATATGCCGAATTTGCTAGTGGACATGGCTGAAGGAATGATGGTTAGCCCGCCGAGGAATAAATCGATGCCGTCGGAAGACTCGCCGGAGAATTCAGATGGAGAAAGCCTATGGAGTTAGAAGCTAACTAACATACAGTTACATGGTTGCACTGTTTAAATTTTAATCAATGGTTGGACTGTTCAATTACTATTTAGAGTAATATTTGTAAGACATGGTTCATATTATGCAAGTGAAACGGTGATTTATAAGCCGAGAGCCGAGACTACATATCACTTCATATGAATATGGAGTTTTGCTTTCTTGCGAGCGTGCGGTCCCGCTCTTAAGGCGGAGTGAGGAGGCTGTGCCTCCTTAGTAAAACGAGTCAGGCTTAATTTGTATTTGGGTATTTTAAAGAAAATATTGTATTTTTTATGTTTTAGAATTTTCCTTGTGTTGAGTTTATAAAAAAATGAATATGCACTATTTTTATATTATTTTCAAAACATAGTGATTGTACCTGTCATAATTTCTTTCAAAAAAAATTTCTTTTTTTTTTGTTCCTTAAATGTTGTTAATTACTAATATGTTTTAAATTTCATCTGAACGTTCGAGGATTCCTAATTAATTGATTAATTTTTGTATGATCTATAAACATATTTGAATATGATAATAATTAAAATTTGATTACTCGCCTTAGATACTATGCTCTCCCTCCACTCCACCGAGTAATTTTACCTGACCAGTTTTAGCTATTACCACCATGTTTTGTTGCATGTTTTTCCTTTTGGGCCGTTTCCTTTCTCCATGTTTGTTCAGCCTATGAAGGCGATTACTGGAGTTTGTGGTTTCCGCAGCAGAGAAATATAGAAGGTAGATGAGTGATTGAGACTGTTTGTGACTGTAGTGGACATGATCACGTGATAGTATTGGTCCATTACCTGGACTCTGGTTTATATAAAATGCGCATGAACGATAAGTACCACTACTCGACCATTTTATAACCTCGAAATTAAGTCAATATTATAAATTAATTTTCATGTTAAATATCAGTTGTGAGAGTCTAAACTGTCAAGTACTTCTAAGTTTTGAAGGAATGGAGTATTAATTTAAGAATAAATATGAAAAAAAATAAAATTATATTCTTCAAATTCATAAATTTTATAAATTAAAATTATTTGAGAAATCTAGAGACTCAATTCATCTTTGAGAAAAGAAAAGGTTAAAAGCATATCTTACACCCCCCTTATGGGAAAATGTAGAAAAGCTACATCGTACTTTTTGTAAAGCTAATCATCTCGTTGCCTATTTTGTTAAAGAACCCAATTGTTTATGATGACAATTGGACGGGGTGCATTCTTCTTTTGGAAAGCAATTCATTCTGTTTATTCCGTTTAACTC
>JAUMHB010063095.1:0-14342 GCA_032359685.1 Pittosporum tobira
CCCACCTCTGAAATCTTATCCAATACCTTCAAAGCCTCACCCAATTTGCCATTTTCAGCAAAACCCTTCTATTTTAATCAAATTCACTATTATTTTTTTTAATTTTCATCCAAATTAATACTTCATCTGTCCAAAAAAGAATAAGCATTGACTCATTATTTTGTCTCAAGTGTCCCGTATTATACTTTAAGTGTGATGTGGTGTACTTTATAATTTTTGTATGAGACAATAAAGTCTTGTGTATCAATATTGATAACTCAAGTCGAGGTGTGTATACTTGATTTGGGAGTGTCACGCATACCCATAACGCATCTTGGTCATATTTGAAACAACTTATTTTATAACAACTTAAAAAATACTTATTAACTAAAATAAGCTACAAACTATTAAAAAAACACAAATTAACCAATTTTTAAAAATAAGCGAAAAATATTGTCGTACTCAACATGTAATTTTTTAAATTAATTAAAAAAACTATTTTAAAAATAATTTATCTTTAAAAATAAACTATAAACTTTTGTACTCCCTCCATTCCATTTTATTTGTCGTAATTTTTTATTTTAGTTTGTTCAAATTTATTTGTTATTTTTCTTTATTGTACTATTTTTTTTTATGACATATTTCTAATAATACCCATAATTAATTAGTCAACTTTTGAGACATCAATAGACTAAGCTAATTTAATTTCGCAAAATTCCATATACAACAACATCTTCCTATTGATTCTCATACAATAAGATAATAAGAATATTTCAAAGAGAATATATTTTTTAATAGTCTTGCATTATCTAATTAAAACAAATAAATTTATATAATAAAATAATAAAAATATTTTAAAAATAATATATATGTTTAATAAACGTATATTTATTAATTAAAATAAATAAATTGAGACGGGTGAGGTAATTAGTTGTCCAAACGGGGGCCCTTTGCATTGCCTGACGGTTCAAGCGTCTCGAGGTATTATTGATTCGTGATACGACCGAGAGCTGATAAGTTTAAATAAATAAATAATTATAAGGTGAAACAATTGAGGTACGTATCAAAGTCAAAAGATACCGTAAAAGCAGTCGTCTGTCAGAGTCTTCTAGAATAAGAATTACTACTACTACTACTACTCAATCAAATCAAAGGCTGGAATATTCCCCCTTCTTTTTTTTCCGTTTCTTTTTCTTGACAGTTGAGTTCTGCTGCCGCCTCCCAAGACTTCGAATTTAATCCTCTTAATTTAAATTAAATTCTAAAACTAATTGATTATATTTTTAAATCTAATTTAAAATTCTAAAATTAATTGATAATATATATTTTTTAATTTAAACTGTTGAAAATTATATTACAAAATTTATTACTTCACATATTCTAAATTAATAATTATTTTATTTCCATGTGTACGGATTAAGATCAATTATAAATATTAGTGTATAATTATATTTTTATCTTTTAATTGAAAGTTGTGAACAAACGAAACAAGAAATATAAATAATTTTAATGAATTAAACCTTATTGAAAATATAAGAGAGAGAATAAGGATAATGTAAGAAAATAACTGTTAGTTTCAAAAACTACAAAACAACAATTATTTTGAAACAAAATTTTTATTCTAAGAAAACTATTATTTTAGAACGAAAATAGTACTTTCAAAGTTTCAACAAGTTTATAATTATGAGATTAACGTGTTACTCAAGTGGTAATGAATATATTAATAAAACTCTTTAAATAATAGTTGAGAATATTTTCATCGTTTAAAAAAAAAAAAAATAATCTTTATGTGCAAAGTAATTTATTTTTTGATGGTATTAATTAATATTTATATTTGTGAAAATTATTGTCACCTACTCTTTCAGAATACTAATAATGCATTATTTATAACTTATAAGCATACAGTGCGATAAGTCACCTCCTAATAACCTATTCAACTTATCAACTAAAGTCTGAACGTGGAAAATAACATTTTCTAGTCTATTATTGCGCCGAGTAGCCTAATAATCCATATTTTTTTTTTATTTTTTTGACATGTTTTTGTTTGATTAGTCTAATCAACCCGTTTACAATTGACTCAAATCGCGACGTCAAATTTTGTGGTGTTGTTTAATGTCACGCATGAATCCTGATGCAACTATGCAAGCTGCAATTTTTAAAATTTTAAAATTAATGTGATTTATTATACAATTAAAGACAATTTTAATAACTAATTTTTTAAAAATAATTTATAATATTTATAATTGTATTAATCAGAATTCAATAATTTCTTATTAATTATATAAATTAATTTAAAATTTCAAAATTTGAAAATTTGAAAAAAAAAAATACGAACATCTATTTTAAAATTGTAGATAGGTGACAGATAGCGAATAGTCAGTCATCAGTTTTAGAATCCTTGGACACGATCACGTTGGACAATATAGTTCAACTCTGAGATACCAAGGCATGCCTGGCCAACGAAAGGAACATACACCAAAAATGTGCAAGTTGATGATGGTAAATAATATATTTTTTATTAATTAACTAATTAACTTTTTATTAAATAATCCCAATTTTTATTGACTAATTAACTTTTTGCAACACAATTAATTAAAATACAACTGAGCCCCCCACTCCTAGTCGCTGATAAAAAATTAAATTAAAATCTTTACCTACTTTCTCTGCAAAAGAATTTTTAGTTTTGTACTACGTCCGTTTTAATTTAAATATTTTATTTTTTTAATATTTATGATACAGATTTTAAGATATTTTAAAAATACATGTGTTGTATTTTAAAAATATTTTTATATATTTAATATATTTGTACATTATATTTTTTAATATAATTAATAAATATTAAAAATATAATATATAAATATATTTTAAAACTCGTGCCTAATATTGTTAAAAAATTAAAATATTTAAATTATAACCGAGGGAGTACAATATACCCTAGCCCTAGTTTTGCTACAAAATGGAGTATATAAAAAGTATTGTCTTACGGCTTGAGGTCCATTATTGGTTCTTGTTTATGAACTTTATCAAATCAATATATTCATTTATAATTGATCAACAACTTCATACATGTACTATACTCCATTATTGGTGTTGTTTAGCTCCCGCAATTGCTTGGGACTTGTTTGGGAGTGTTGTGTTTTGTATTGTGACAGAATGAAGTATTTTTAATAATATAATTTTTTATAAAAGTATTTTAAAAAATAAAATTTAAAGTATTTGATTAAGTAAAAATTAAAAGTATTCTAAAAAATAAAAATATTTAATTAATTTTTACATTAAACAATTTAAGAGTAATTTTTCATATATAACAAATCATTTTATTTTTTGTTCCAACGTACTTTAAAAGCACAAATTTAAACTTCTACTAGAAATATTTTAGAGTCCAAATGTATGCGGCCTAGAAGTACTTCAAGATAATAATCAACTATTTTCAGATAATAATCAAACAAAAAAAAAATTCAAAAATATATTTGAACCAATGCAACACACTATTAAACAAGCTCTGAATATTTTATATTCGTCCTTAAATTAGAGACACACGATGTATTTTTGACTCAATTAGCAAAATTTTAAATCCATTAAGAATTTATTTAATATTTGTGCAATCAGCTACAATTACATTAAATCAACTTTAGAAAGTCATGTTAATAACGAATATCTAATAATATATTTAAATATTCATTAGAATTTATGATATTTCCATATAATATGAGTATTTCATAGAATTATTCTATGCAAAATCAAAAAAGGAAAAAAAAATATTAAATAAAACCGTTAAGAATTTATTTAATTTTTTTGTGCAATCAGCTACAATTACAATAAATCAACTTAAGAAAGTCATGTTAATAACGAATATCTAATAATATATTTAAAAATATTCATTAAAATTTATGATATTTCCAAATAATATGAATATTTCATAGAATTATTTTATGCAAAATCAAAAAGGGTAAAAAAAAAAAAAGTATCTTTAAAGGTATATTCTCTTTCATAATAGCATTGGGAGGGTTTGGAAATTACTATGGGAGGAGAGAGAGGGACATGAAGTCATGAAGCCTGAGTTTGACTCTTAACTTCTGTCATGCCGTGGAGTGGGCGGGTTTGACGTAAACACAAACTGGGGTACAGAGTTGCTTATTACTAGAAATCTCCGTCTATAAATAGCTACCACTGCAAAGCTTTTGGATCTCACCTCTCTCTCTCTCTCTCTGATCATCTAGAAATATTTAATTGTTTCTTTCCTCAACTATTACTCACCCTGATAATTCAGGTAAGCCATCGTCAATTTAGACATTTTGGTCCACCATTTTTGTGTATGCATGCTTGGTACATTCTGATATACACGTGTCCATTCTCAACAGTCTTAGTGTTTCTCTTTCATAAGGTCCTTACTGTTCTGGGTCATAATCGAATCTTGTGGATATTATGATTCGTTTCCGTTTTTTTAATTTAATTTTTCAATTGCAGGGTTTTGTGTAGAAGAAGAGTGTTGATTGTTTTGGTCAACAATGGCTAATCGGAATTTCGAGAAACTAGCATCGATCGATGCTCAATTGAGGCTTTTGGTACCTGCGAAAGTGTCGGAGGATGACAAACTTGTGGAATACGATGCTCTGCTACTGGATCGGTTTCTCGACATACTTCAGGATTTACATGGCGAGGATCTCAAGGAAACGGTACGATAATTTTCGAATTTACATTTTTATTTTTTAAAGAGTGATATATTCTATTTGGATATTGATTCTGCCCACAATGTTAAGAAGTTGTGATTGATACTAAGATTTCCAGTTTAATGTAAATTGGACGGCTGATGATGATCCAGTTTGGGTGATCACTGATCACAGTGGCCACTGATTGGCTATTTGGGTTACCAGTTTGGATGAAATTGATTGAAGTAAGGAACCCAATTTTGTGTTCTTGAGATACGATGAAAAAAATTGATTTCTATTTGATACATCAGGAAAAAAAATTCTATTTTGTTGTCAATTTTGGTTTAATTGATTAATTGTTCATTACTCATTGCACGTGAGCAACCATTGTATTTGAGATCCTGAGCGACCATGTAATACCAGATTACCAGCAAATTTTACTTCTGTGTGTATATGTATAATACACGTTTTTCTTGAATTTAGTCGTTTCTAATTGCAGGGGTCTATATACTTTTCTATCTAGTGTTATATACAGTGTATTTGTTAACACCTTTTCTGCTTGGGGAAAAAGCTTTAATGTGTTGGTTTTAACTTTTAACTCTTACCAGGCCTGTGTCTAACTTAAAAACATATTGTTACGGCATCATAAATTGTTTTTTTATAATAAGTTAGGTGTAGTGTCAATTATAAACTTGGCTATACATATCAAATTGATCCTAAATCGTATTGTATAGTAATATTTGTAGTGTGTATGACACGATACTAACAATTTAGTTGTTTCTACTTACAATGTATGTATACTTTTGTTTGTATCTATCTTAAGTTGCTTCTGGTGATTTATATAGGTTCAAGAGTGCTATGAGCTATCTGCTGAGTATGAAGGGAAGCATGACCCTAAGAAGCTGGAGGAGCTGGGAAAGGTGTTAACAAGTTTGGATCCAGGGGACTCTATTGTGATCACAAAAGCCTTCTCGCACATGCTTAATTTGGCCAACTTGGCTGAGGAGGTTCAGATTGCTTATCGTCGAAGGATTAAATTGAAAAAGGGTGATTTTGCTGATGAAAACTCGGCAACAACTGAATCAGACATTGAAGAAACTCTCAAGAGACTTGTTGTTCAGCTGAAAAAGTCTCCCGAAGAGGTTTTCAATGCGCTCAAGAATCAAACGGTTGATCTTGTCTTTACTGCACATCCTACTCAATCAGTTCGTAGATCTTTGCTTCAGAAGCACGGAAGGTTTGTCGTCAAATTTTTCTGATTGTTGATCGTAGGGTCTCAGTTCAGAAGCACTCCCTCTGTTCCACAAAAAAGAGTCCCATTTGCCAATTTTTATTAGTTCACAATAAGAGTCCATTTTTGTTGATTTATTATAAAATGACACTATGTCCCGAAGTTTATCATAACATCATCATCATGTCGCAGCTACTAAACTAACCACTCATTATGGTTTCGGGTAAACTTGGAATGAATATAAAGGATATGCGCAAAATTTTCGGGTCGGACCCTTTTTGTTGAATGAAGGGAATATTAAGCATTATTTGGTCTGTAGTTCAAAAGGTCTTTAATTTTATGAACATTTTCTTTCTTAATGCGTTTTACCTTTTTTGTAATTTCTTTTTTAATTTTCAGGATAAGAGACTGTTTAGCACAGTTATATGCCAAAGACATTACTCCAGATGACAAGCAGGAGCTTGATGAAGCTTTACAGAGGGAAGTAAGTATCGCACTTAAACCTATTGTTGAATGTTTCATATTTATAGCAAGTATTCTTTATATGGGGAAACTATAAAGAAAATGGTATTCTTATTATTGCAGCAGTAACTGCGATTTGCTTCTTTTAAATTTACTGGCTTATGATTTGTCCACACGGTATTTTGAGTGTTTCAGGGGTTTTCTTTGCCAAAATATTCTGGACTAACTTCGTGCATATAACTTATTTTCTTTCTTTAATTTCTATATTTATGCAGATTCAGGCTGCATTTCGTACAGATGAAATTCGGAGGACGCCTCCGACCCCACAAGATGAAATGAGAGCTGGAATGAGCTACTTTCACGAAACAATCTGGAAGGGTGTTCCCAAGTTCTTACGACGCGTCGACACAGCTTTGAAGAACATAGGGATAAATGAACGTGTTCCATACAATGCCCCTCTGATCCAGTTCTCTTCCTGGATGGGCGGTGATCGTGATGGTATTCATATTTTTCCTTATACTGTCATATATATTATTCTTTAATAAGTATTGTAAATTCCTTTTGGAGACGAGAAAACAAATACAAATTATTCGCTTACTTGTATTTTGAATCAAATGCAGGCAATCCCAGGGTCACCCCTGAGGTCACAAGGGATGTTTGCTTGTTGGCCCGAATGATGGCTGCTAACTTGTACTTTTCGCAAATCGAGGATCTCATGTTTGAGGTATAAAATTACACAGCATATGCTTTCAATTTTTTATGTTTTATTTATTTTTTTAATTTGTAATTTCTACACGTTCTAAGATATGGCTGTATTCTAACTTGACATATATTTTGCCAGTTGTCTATGTGGAGATGTAGTGATGAACTTCGCGTCCGGGCAGAGGAACTCCACAGAAATGGAAGGAGAGATGCAAAACATTACATAGGTAATTGCAGTAGTTTCAGCGACTTGGTTTGCCTTTTACTTCTGTCAGAGAATTAGGAAGTAGAGTTCAATTAGGTGAGGCAGTGTTTGGTTACTGGTTAGTAGTATTATTAATAACTTTGAAGTATGTTTTGTCACTACAAAAGACGTCAGGATTCAATTATAGAAAACTCTGTTTTGTCTGTATAACAAATATTTTCCTTAAACATTGCATGATTCTCATAGTTTTCCTTGTCTGTTTATCTAAAAATTATTCATTGAAAGGTTTTTCCTTTTTCAGAGTTTTGGAAACAGGTTCCTTCAAGTGAGCCTTACCGTGTTATTCTTGGTGATGTGAGGGATAAGCTGTATCATACTCGTGAACGTTCTCGTCATTTATTATCACATGACATATCTGACATTCCAGAGGAGTTGACATACACCAACATTGACGAGGTACCATTTCTTTCATGTTCTTATAAGTTCGTTCAATTGATAATAGGTAGTTATTTAACATATTGCTACTTATTCCTCTTCAGTTGTTATGCCTCTCCCTGTGTCTGCTTTTTTGTTATATGGAACAAATGCTGATTAGTATTACTACCTAAGCCTCTTATTCCTGTTAAATAGAAAGTCTTTATATAATTGGATGTTTTGCTGATTATATTTTAAATTTTGTGCAGTTCTTGGAACCTCTTGAACTATGCTACCGATCTCTCTGCGCTTGCGGGGACCGGCCCATTGCTGATGGAAGCCTTCTTGATTTTCTTAGGCAAGTCTCTACCTTTGGACTGTCACTGGTAAGACTCGACATTAGGCAAGAGTCTGATAGGCACACTGATGTCCTTGATGCCATTACCAGACACTTGGAAATTGGTTCCTATCGTGAATGGTCTGAAGAACGCAGACAAGAATGGCTTTTATCTGAACTCAGTGGCAAGCGTCCACTATTTGGACCTGATCTTCCGCAAACCGAGGAAATTGCCGATGTTTTGGATACATTGCATGTGATAGCTGAGCTCCCATCAGACTGCTTTGGAGCGTACATCATTTCGATGGCCACATCACCATCTGATGTTCTTGCGGTGGAGCTTCTACAACGCGAATGCCATGTGAAGCAACCATTAAGGGTGGTCCCGCTTTTCGAGAAACTCGCGGATCTTGAGGCCGCTCCGGCTGCCGTTGCTCGGCTTTTCTCAATCGATTGGTACAAAAATAGGATTAACGGTAAGCAAGAAGTGATGATTGGGTACTCAGATTCTGGAAAAGATGCAGGGCGATTTTCAGCTGCCTGGCAGCTATATAAGGCTCAAGAGGATCTTATTAAAGTTGCAAAGCAATACGGCGTGAAGTTAACTATGTTCCACGGTCGAGGGGGGACAGTCGGGAGAGGAGGTGGGCCCACCCATCTTGCTATACTGTCTCAACCCCCTGAAACGATCCACGGGTCGCTCCGGGTTACAGTTCAGGGTGAAGTTATTGAGCAATCATTTGGGGAGGAGCACTTGTGTTTTAGAACACTTCAGCGTTTCACTGCTGCTACTCTAGAGCATGGAATGCATCCACCGGTGTCACCAAAGCCTGAGTGGCGTGCACTTATGGATGAAATGGCTGTTGTTGCTACAGAGGAGTACCGTAAAATAGTTTTCCAGGAACCCCGATTTGTCGAGTATTTCCGCCTTGTGAGAACCATACTAAACTTTTTCCTCTATTATTTTTGTTCCTTTTGGTATTATATTCAATGTAAATGATCATCTGTTTGTGCATGATTGTAGGCCACACCGGAGATGGAGTATGGGCGGATGAATATCGGGAGCCGGCCATCAAAAAGAAAGCCAAGTGGTGGTATTGAATCACTCCGAGCTATCCCTTGGATCTTTGCCTGGACTCAAACTAGGTTTCATCTCCCTGTTTGGCTTGGCTTTGGGGGAGCATTCAAATATATCATTCAGAAAGATATCAAGAATCTCCAAATGTTGCAAGAAATGTACAATAAATGGCCTTTCTTCAGGGTCACTATTGATTTAGTTGAGATGGTGTTTGCCAAGGGGGACCCTGGTATCGCTGCTTTGAACGACAAGCTCCTTGTTTCGCAAGATTTATGGTCATTTGGAGAGCATTTGGGGTCTAAATATGAGGAAACAAAGAGCCTTCTTCTCAAGGTATTGTGAACAGATACTCTGTTTTCTCCAATTATCACAAATGAATTTTTATTTTATTTTTTGTTTCCAACTGCATTCTTTTTATAATAATGGTAATCGGAAGAAGAAAGAAGGAACAAACTAATTGCAACTTTTTAATACTCCAGTCCCTCGGTCCCTCCATTGCACAAAAAGAAGTCCGTTTGTCAATTTTTGTACCATAATAAGATTCCCAATTAAAATTATTGTAGTATAAAATGACAAAATGTCCTCGAGTTTACTAGTATTAGAATTTCAATTTCATGCCACCATTACTACTAAACTAATCACTCATTGTGTTTTGGGGTAATATGAAATGCAAATATATCCTTAATATTTGCAAAATTAAGGTAGAAATCATTTGGGTAAATTGTCACAGATTTTTTTTTCTCAAAACAAGTTTTCTTTTGTAGATTGCCGGACATAGGGAAATTCTTGAAGGAGACCCAACCTTGAAGCAGAGGCTTCGGCTGCGTGATTCCTACATTACAACCTTGAACGTGTGTCAAGCGTACACACTAAAACGGATCCGTGACCCTAACTATAACGTGACACCAAGGCCACATATTTCCAAAGACTATATGGAAAACAAAACTGCTTTGGATTTGGTAAGCCTGAATCCAACAAGCGAGTATGCCCCGGGCTTGGAGGATACGCTCATCTTGACCATGAAGGGTATTGCTGCAGGAATGCAGAACACCGGTTAAACATTATTTGTCTTTTTATCTTTAATCTTTACGTGTTAATTGGCTATGTTTTTAAGGGGAATCTATAGTATATAGTATGTTATATTGAGTTATTAAGGTTCTTCTCTTACTGGGGGAAGAAAAGGGTGATTTTGTCACCAAGAACTCGTTTTTTTTTTTTTATTTTTTTTTATGCTTTTTATGATGAAATAAAGTTATGACTCCTTTTACATATTGAACCTTGTACAAGTTAAAGTGCCTCTGGATATTACACTTGAACTAGCTATATTTATTGTTTCAAAATGGTACCCAAAAAAAAAAAAAAATTGTAAAGTACGAAGAGATCCTTACATTTAACATTAGAAATTATTATTTTTACAAGAAAAACAAGAGCATTAATAGCTTTCTTGTTTTGAGAAACACATCTAATCTTATGAAAGTTACAATCACATGAATTTATACTTGAATCCATAATAAAGGTAAGCTCTGGAGATGGACAATCTAACAAGAACCAACCAAAAAAAAAAGTTTTAAACAGAGTCTACTACCCTAATCACATATATAAGAAATTCATCAACTACAGAAACTCATCATTATTATTATTGATTATAATATTTGCACATGTACATGGTCATATGATGGAAGCAACTTAAGATTTTATATCAGATAAGACACGAAACTAACGTACCAAATTGGATGATCAATGTAACAGTTAAAGGTCATGATATGTTTTTTACACTACTCTACACAACGCCTATTAAAAAATTAAAAAATACTGTTCTACACAACTTAATCCGATTGGCCCGAGATGTGTTATTGGACTTTTGTATACCATAAAATACACAAAACCAAATTTATATAGATTGGGCATACCTGTCTATGTATGAAATGGTAAGACCCAAAATTTATTAACACAAGCATTTTAAAGGATGCACTATAAAAGTGATTATTTATATAGAGATAAAAAGTTAGGATTAAAGAAGATGAATTATGATAAGCTCGGACTATACCAACACTTACATTAATTAAATAATTTTAAAAATAAATAAATTAATAAACTAAAAGATTTGAGCAAAAAGTTTTCCTTAGATCTTGGTATGAACTCACAAAAAAGCAATTACCCGTTGCCTGTTTCATCTGCAGAGCTTTCTCTTCTCAACTTGAATGTCATGAGTCGAACCTTGGAAAGTTTTAGCAGTAGCGGCTGAGATTCATAGATTTTTCATATGTAGAGTGCCCCATCAAACAAATAGGCGTAGTTGGCTAGCAAAGTAAATCAGGTACACAAATTTTTTCACTGCTCGCTATAGAAAGTAACAAGTAAGAAGACTAACTTATACCATGGGAGAAAATTTTGCACAGAATTCCATTATTAATGGGTGGTTCCGCAATTTCTTATGACATAGGTATTCCAGGTAATTTAATCTTATGATGGCTAGTGTCACAGCCTTTGGAAGTAAAAAAAAAAATTAGCCACAAACGCACTATAATCGCACCAAAGTTCACCACAACCGAGGTTAGTATCACCTGATCAAGCACAACTTGCGGAATTTGTATAGTTTGCACTTGATATCAAACCTTTAAAGTTTAAGAGACAATGATAGACATAATTATAAGCAAGACAAAATTTACGAGCACTACATCCAACCCTTTTATTACTCACAAAACAAAGGAAGCTCTTGTCACAAAGTTTACAATTTTCTCACTCTAAAATTGTCTACCTAAACCTGCCCAAAGGGGTGATGATATATACAAGAATAATGGTGGTTGACACTCCCAAGAGGTTATGCCACGAGTTAATTCCTGTAGCCAATTAGAGAGCTCTCAGTAAAATACCAAATTGGCCATTTTCAGCCACATAATTGTCCAAAATTGTTATCAACCCCAACCTAGACAAATTGCCTTCTTCTTAAGCCAAGTTGAGCTATTTTTGAGTTGTTGGATTGCACCAAAATCATGTTTACTTGGTTTATGCTTGCTACCTTTATTGACTCAAAATACAGGTCCAATACTACCAAAATATAGGTCCATTACAGTTACATCAAAACACCAAAATACTACCAATACTACCAAGTCCTTCCAAAAATACTACCAATGTCAATTAACACAAATATGCAAAGTACTACCAAAATAAATAAATTTCATTACAGATAACTAATCATTTCACTTGATGTTGCTTCCACTTTCCCCCAAGTCCTTCCTTTTTTTCTGTCGAGTATTGTCGTTAGTGCTCTAGTGGTTATATAAGACTTCCCCCCCTATTGAACATGCCACTTTCAGTTGTTGAATGCCTGAAAATACCACCTTGAGATTCACTTTGACTTATTTCAGTTCGTTGTGTTGCTTGGGTCACTTAAGGTTGACTTCCTGAATAATGTTCAAATTGTACATTCCCACTATTTGCTTTCTGTTGGGCATTAAAGAAGAGTATTAGACAAAACTATTTGGATCAGCTAAATTCAAAAAAATAAATGGGGTCATACTGAATTGAAAAAAAAAAATTTAAAAGACTGAAATTCTTATATTAAAATCCCTAAAAGTGACAAAATTAAATTGAAATTCATACATACATGAGGGCAAGTTTTTGTATTATGACCCCATTTTTTGCAAGTTCTACATTTCAATGATGTCGCGGTCCTCTTTAGCTTATTTGGATCAACTGGGATATCATTATTCTTCCTCCTTGTCTTTTTAGGTCTTCCGATTAGGGTGTGTTTTTTTGGTGGCAAAATTGGTGCAATCCTGATCCTAAGCCACATATCTCCAACGGGCTCAACAAAGTTTTTATATACATTCAAATACGTCTCTTTGGTATAATATTTATGAACATAATCTAAGGGGTTTTGCCTTTGATTGAAGATGCAAGCCAAAGTATGAAAACAAGGGATGCCTGTCAAATCCCATTTTCTACACTCATAAGTCCGCTAATGTAAGTCCACAACAACAGAATGCCTCCTATCAGTCATGGTAACTCCATACTTGTATTCACCATTCCACTCCGGTATTGCACCCAATGATCTTAAATTATTTTTGTCTAACTTTTGTGATGGTCTTGAGCATAGGTTGAGTTGAGATTTTAACATCTTGTGGTAGCTTTTTTGGATTCTCAACATAACATACTTGTGAATCCATTGAATCATTCTAATGATGGGCTTGTCTCTCGTGTTTTTAATCTTACTGTTAAACACCTCGCAATTATTATTCACAAATGCTCCTGACATAGACGTTGTCATAAAATGAGCTCTACTCCACTGTGTTGGAGGCTTAGCAGCTAACCAATCATGCCTAGCTGTGCTTGTTTTTCTCAGATTATCCATTGCCTTGCCATATATATACATATTGGTTGCTTTGGCAGCAGCCCACACAAGCTTTCGCAAACATGTCCCTTTAAAGTCTTTCCAAATTTTTTGGTACAAATGCATAACACAATGCCTATACTCTGAATTTGGGACAACTTCTTCAAGGGCATTCATCAAACCATATATTAAATACATAAATAAAAACCAATTTACATATGTATAAATTGCTGAAAATTGCTAAAAAAAACAACTAAAAACTCAGCTCAAGTGAAACTGCTCAAGTAAAAGCTAAAAATAGTTCAGCTCAGTTCAATTGAAACTGCTCAGTTCAATTAAAAGCTATAAATTCAGTTGATCAATTGCTGAAAATAGTTCAATTAAAAGCTGTAAAAAACTAAATTTAAAGCTTAGTAGATCATACCTTTTGTTTGTCACTTATAAATATATAATCAGTTGAATTTTTCATGTCAATATCCTCCACAACTAACTTCAAGAACCAAGTCCAACTGGATGTATTTTCTGCCTTAACAACTGCCCATGCAAAGGGATACATTCCATCATTTGGGTCCCGCCTAACTGCCGTTAACAATTGACCTCCAAATGGGCCCTTCAAAAAACACCTATCAAGTCCAATTATTGGCCAACATCCTTTCTTGAATCCTTCTTTCTGTGGCCATAAACATATATACAACCTTTCAAAATTTTTCCCAACTTGATTTGGAATAGAGTTTGCTTTCTTCAGGACATAGGTTGTACCAGGCATTTTGCTTGTAAGTAATGCACCATAATCATATAGTCTTGTGTATTGTTTTTCATGATTGCCTTTGATATTTTGAAGTGTCTTTAATTTTGCTCTATACGCCAAACATCTTCGCACTTCAACCTTCAAGTCATTAACAACTTTTGCTTGAAATGCATCTACATCCCAAGTTGGATTCATTCTAAATTT
>JAUMHB010063106.1:0-14340 GCA_032359685.1 Pittosporum tobira
TTTTGCATGTTACCAAAATTGTCCCTTGAATCATTTTCTAAGCATCCATACATCAACTTAAATATAATAACACCTCTGATACACATGTTATACCATATAAAGACTAGGATTTACACTACTTTAAACGAATTCCAAACTCATGATCATAGTATGCTTATAACCAACACAATCTTTACACTACTTGCAATAGCAACCAATATAACCATCATGACAACCACAAATATGATCATAATCTTAACATGATTATCTTTATATCCATGTTTTCGACTAATAATCCAAAATACTTGAGCTAGGGTTAGGGTTTTACCTTTGATCTTTAAGCCACTTGAACTTGATGAATCTCATGCTTCCTTGGACCTCGTTTGGCTATCAAATAGAAACAATCTCCCAAAGTGGTATCTTTCTTGATAATCTTGATCAACAGAGGATTTTAAAAGCTTGGTGATGATGATGAGGGTTTTTGGTGCTTGGATCTCACTTAGAAAAGATGGAATCCTAGCTATTTGACCTTAATTATCTTTGTTTCTCTCTTTTTCTCTCACCAACTCCCTTATTTAGATGAAAGAAAATGAATAGCTTCTCCCCCTCTCTCCTACCCATCCACTTCCTTCCAAGGGGAGTATACTTTGCTTTCTTGAGTGCCTTATGTTTGGGTCTCTAGAATAGGGAAGCCATAATAGCTTTGTTGGCCAGATTTATGTAAAGAGATGGCCCAGAACTATGCTTGTACTATATGCATTCTTGAGTTTCGGATTGTTATAATATAATTTAAATTGAGTTATCATAAATGCACATAAATATATCATCCCTTGAAGTGTAGCAGTGGAAAGATATGTGATTATCTATGAAATTCTGGTATTGTGCTTTAATATGTATCAAAATTTTCAGAAGATAATTTTGTGTGACATGCTAATTGTGAAACTAATTATATCTATCTTCCTGGCAATTCAGGCTAAAACACGATTCATGTTCCCAGATCATGCAAATTTCGCACTGCGACAAAGGTCGTTGGTCATGACATATCATTAAGAGCCAAGAGAATATTTTCTTTTTCCTCATGTATTCTGGCAAATTCAGGTAATTATTTTTTCAATCTTAGTTTCTACTTGCATGTAGAGAATCAATTCCATAGAAAATATTTGTTCAAGTTATGACAAAATATAAACCAAAAAGTTGAATACTGCAAATAACAAATCATGAGAAGAACCAACAACAAATAATAAATTACTGGTAACTCCCCAAAGAGTTGGCCAAGCAGTTTTGAGCTACAAATAAGCATCTAAATGAAAAACTGACACATAGGCCTTGTGTTCAATACCTTGTAACGAAAATGAATTTTTTGGGGCAATCACACATAATTTTTTGGCCAAGCAGTTGGTGAGATATTTGCATGCACCCAGTCATTTACTTGTGCACACTTTAAGGATGGAGGCTGACTGTGACTCCATTCTTATCAGAAAATAAGTTAATAAATGACTAGTACAGTTAATACTCCAAATATTTGATTAATAATCTTTAATAAAGCACAGTTGTTTTTAGAACGACTTCTAAAACCACTGGAATAGTATATATAATTATATGAACTATTTTTTTATAGATGAATATTATTCTGTCTGTGTATTTTCAAAAAATAAATGATTTTGCAATTAGCTATAGATTATTTTTGAAATTTAAGTTAATCCAAATTTATTAAAAATTCTTAATTCGAGTTTACCCATGAGTATAAATATTTTAGTTAGTGGTGGTGGTGCAATACTAAATTATAGTTTTAAATTTGAGAATATTATAGTATTATTTATACAATAATCATCATAAGTAGATGAAATTATTAAGAATAAAACCGTTATAAATTAATTTCTTTTTATCATCAAAGAAATTATTATGAATGGTAAGATTTTGTTGAATGGCGAGAGTATTTATATATCTATCCATCCATGCAATAGAGTGACAAGAGTAACATCAATTGTTAAAAGATTGAGAGAGAGAAGATAAAGATAGTAAAAGGAAAGATACATAAAAAATAAAGAGTGTTAGCTTTCTATATCTAAATCATTGTAATTTGAAACCGATTAAAATTACAGTTAATAATGAGAGTCAGTTTGAGTTAGATTCTTCTTACTTTTAGCAACAATTAAACTTGCAACCTGAACCTCTCCCATACGTTTTTTAAATTTCTAAGTTGAACAATACTTCGACTACAATTACGGACTATTGTTTCGTCCTAATTTGAAACCGATTAAAATTACAGTTAATAATGAGAGTCAGTTTGAGTTAGATTCTTCTTACTTTTAGCAACAATTAAACTTGCAACCTGAACCTCTCCCATACGTTTTTTAAATTTCTAAGTTGAACAATACTTCGACTACAATTACGGACTATTGTTTCGTCCTAATTACATTGGGTACCTACATATTCTATGTAAAATGTTCTATTGTGCTTATGGATGTTGCACATGTATTGTTTAGGAACAGATGGATATCGGATTTTAGCGTGGATTAGTGTGAGGTGGAAAACACTTAAGTTTCAAGGTGCAAAATCAAAGATGTGCTTGTCAACCACCCGAACATATGGAAGACTAGAAGCTCCTTTAGTGACTAACATTGAGTGAGTTGAAAGTGCAAGTATTGAACCAAAGACAAATATTAATGAAGTTGGTCACCCTGAAATTGCAAGGGAAAATGAGATCGTGGAAGCCAAGCAACAACAAGAGCATAATGGGTTTAATTTTCAAACTATTGATTCTACAAGACTTGAGATCAAAGAAGAAAATGGGATCTAGTCAAAACAGATTGAAGCAAATGATATAGCAGAGGGTTTTAAATGGCAGTCATAAAAGAGGAGATAATTCGAGAAGTTCCTGTTAATGTTGACCATGTTGACTTCATCATTCTGGAAAGTTTACTTGAGGTAATGGTGAATGCCAATTTGTTACTTGCATTGGCACTCTTTTCAAAAATAATTTTCTTACAACAACATCAGCAGTTGTTGAAGACACAATATTCTTCGCCCCTTTCCCTCATTCTTGAGCATTTCAAAATTTTGTGGTCGAATTTTTTTGAAAGAAGGGGTAAATGATGAGGAAGACGATAACACAAGATTTAATTATTTATTCTTTAATATTTTTGATAGGGTAGAAAATAATATAATTATGATTTTATTTTAATATTCAGAGATAGTAGTAGTTTATTTATTTTAGTTATTGTTTAGTTTATTTAGAAAATAAAATAATAGATGTATCCCCAAGATTATTATTTAGTTTATTGAATATTGAATTGAGAGTATTATTATGAGACTTGAGAGTTCTCCTCCCTTTCTTAGTTGAGGTCAAGAGATCCTAGGGGTAAGATTAGGCTTGAGAGTCATAATCCCTAGTTATTTTTCTATTTTTATTCATTAATTATTGCTGATTCTGTTCTAGAAATTGTCCTGCATCACCCCATCTCTATTGGAAGCTCAATGGTTCTTAGAACTTTCTTCGTGCAGAACTACAAAAGTTAGAAAAGAAAGAAAGAACACCCGAATTCAGGAGGAGCTAACGAGTGGATCAATGTCAACATCTTGAACAAGCATAACTTCAATCTCAGGCTCTTCAAGCGGGAGGTCTACAATTTCAAGTTCTTCCACACCAACAAGGGGATCAAATATATCAGCTCCGACTCCTCCACATCCTTGACTCTTCTTAACAAAAACCAAGTTATCAACTCTTTACAGTTTTATTTTGGTCCTAATACAATGGATTAATTAGTAGGTGATCCAATTTCTCTTGTAACATGATAAGGAACAAGGTTACCCCAATAGTTTCCTACCAATTGTTTCGATATTAGGTATTGATGCTCCATGTATAATCTACAAAGCTTTTGCAACGATTTTTGCTCTATCATGTAGAGTGAAAGCTGAGGAAAAGGCATTCACAACAACCAAAATTCTAGCAAACTCTATATTCACAATAGATGTTAATTCATTTTCAATCTTCTCAAACACAAGCTTTTTTTCTTCAAAAATTTTCACGTCTCGATGTGTTGGGACTCGATTTGGAGCCCCATTGAGCTATTCACCAATATAATGCCTAAATAGAAAAATATAAATATAAGTTATAAGCAATTACAAAATATTAAGGAATGGGCCAAATAATGAAGCGACGAGCTACTTTTGTTCCATCTATCAACTGGAATTAATGGACCACATCATAAAATGTTCACATCTCAAAGATATCCTTCCCTTCATGCCGATATATGATAGTTTTCATTTTTTCAATCATCGAATACCACATATCATAAATTAAATGAAGAAAGGGTTCATCCGTATCGGCAAATTGAAAATTTTCATAAATAGGATAAGTGAAATCTAGGATATAGTCAATCTTATCCCACTCGTACAAGTCATCAAGTGTTAAACCCTTAACATTTTGAGCTTTCACAACATCTTCCTCTCAATACATATTCCAATGATCAGAAATAGTCATTGGCTGGAGAGCATTTTTCATGAGTTTGAGTCTATTAAGCATTATAAGAGTAGATGCAAACTTTGTATCCAAAATAGAAAGCAATTTGAAAGGCATAAATGAAGTATAAATTGCAAACTCATAGCAGGATTAGTGATAAAGGCTTTAACATCTTTTTCTTTGTTTGCTACTTTGGTGATCCAATGGCACTCCTTAAAAATGATCTCATTGCTCTTGATGTTCTTAGCGGCACAAATATTTTCAACTAGATCATCCACAACACATGGTGTCCAAAAAATATGAAGATATAGTGCTTCAACTAGATCACATGCCGCTCTACAAATGGGAGAGTTATTCGTTACTATCTGAACCCCATTGTGAGATCCCATTTTTGCTATAAATGGGAATATCTCAAACCCATTTCATGACTGTTGATTAAGATGGGCTGGCCCCTTGATCTTACCCACCCAAATCCACACCACTCCCTTTACTAAGTATTAAGTTAAGGCATAGTCACAACCGCAGATCCTAAATCACTAATCCATAAAGGCTTCTCAAATATAATTTACTTACTCAAGAAAGCCACGTCATCTTGCTTAATATTTGTTACCTAATTTTAATCATGTATCATTATATGATTCTTCTAGAAAACATATGGAGCCTTGCTTCCCTGAATTTGTTGGCAATTATTTTTTTCTTAATTAGTCAAAAGGAGCTTCTTTTACCAAGATTACCATTACTCTATAATGAATTGAAGTGTTGGCTTGAGAGGTGTTCTTCTTGTATCCTGTTTAGAAGGATTTGGTAGGTGCTTGTTTGAATTGTATTTAATCAATTTCTTTTTTTAAAGCTATTCAATTAGTGTTGTTGTGATATTTTATTCATTGCTGTTACTTACTGATTAATTGATGCAAAAGGAGAAAAACGTATTAATTTTTTTCTATTGTACATGATAAGTTTGTGAGTTATTTAACCAATTTAAGCAATTGTAGCATATGGTATTCATTTTGTGAAACAAAATGAAAGCATGTTAGTATTTGCAGATTTGGCATGTGGTAATTTTTTTGTAGAACGGAGGGACTGTAATTACCTTCTCATCATCTGCTGTATGTTATTGCTGTGTGATGCATAAAATTGAGAATTTCCCTTTAATCCAGCCTATTACTTCCAATATACTGTCACCATATAGCTTTTGTGAAGAAGGAAGTTCTCTATGGTTACTACATTTCTCTTATTTACTACTTCTATTTCATCTCCATGCATTTCCTCCCTTCCCTAAACGTGTCATCACATGTCTGTTAAGTGCTCCTTTCAAAGATGCCAATCAAGTAAATGTATGCCCATGAAAATGACTCAAATATCACTGTGTTGCATCTTGAGGAGATTGAATTGATCGGCCATTTGTATTTTGAATTGGTGCCTATCTCTAAGTAAACGTGCAAAAGGTTAACTTGTTAACTTAGTGTCTGGTTTGTACGTGACATTATGGAAAAGGGGTAAATGATGAATTTTGGGTGGAAGAGTCAATAGACCAACTCAACTCCTGTGAAATCGAAGAGAAAAGTCAAACCAAAGAAAATGGACTTTGACAGGTGGGGCTCAAAACCCACTATAGAATCTCTAAAATCAATAGGTAAAGAAACTGGCTCTCCCAATTCGAGCTGACAACAATCATTTCAAACCCTAACAATCATTAATGATTACATTAACCAAAGGGACCTTCTTCACCCAATTATAACCAAATTATAAAGAAAAGAGTCGTGTGTGATGAGTGGTTGCATTATTTGTTCGGTAAAACCCGAACCCCACTTTGCCGAAAATTATGATGTGTCCGAGGATGAAGATTTGTAGAGCTCCGAAGAGCAGGAGGTGAATGCCAACACATTCTTACAATGTTTAACCAGCTTGGATATGTTTTTGTTTTGCTATTGCGTTTGCTTCTTAGATTTAATCCTCATTTTGTGTGTGTGTGTGTGTGTATGTGTGTGCCATAAGAATTATTGGATCCTCAACGTTTTGCAGATATTACAATATTTGACTACCTAGAGAGGAAACAGCTGTTACAGAAACCATCTGGACAGGAAAGACTTTTGCGCGAGGTTCCAAAGGTAATTGCAGAAGTTCTGCTAGATCCGGAAACTAGTCTGCTGTGGGACCCGTAGAAGACGCAAAAAAAGAAAAAATAGTAGTAAAAATCCATTATTAACGGCACTTCAACACAAATTGTTTTGTCCAAGGACGAAGCATATCAGAGCTTGTCAAACCAAGATACTGCTACTACAGATTCGACAGGTGCGTATGACTGTGTATTCGTGTTCAAGTTATCACATCAATTATGTCATTACTTTTAAAAGTAACAGTAAACTTGCCCATCTAAGCATCCCTGGATCATTAAATTTTACTTGTAGTTTTTTTTTTCTTGCAGAATTAAAACTATTGGAGCAGGTGGAAATAGCTGGTACAGAAAAACTTTCTTTGCAATTTCAAAGCTCATTAGTAGTAAGTCAAGAAAAAAGTTTTTTGCCAAATTCAATTAGTAGTAGGACTTCAGGATATATATCTTTTAATACCAGAGCAAGTGAAAATGTGTCCAACCTAAACTTTTGCGATGAAGATGCTTCAGGTGTGTAATTAACGGGTCAACCCATAAAGTATTCCTAGGATGTACGTTAGTTTATTTCATCAATTATGTCATTTCTATCAAATTCGAAATCTTTTTTTTCTCTTTTTTCTCCTGCCTTTTTGATTTTATTTTTGTTTCTTTTAAGTGTTTCATCTTTTTTGGCGTGCCACCAACTTGTATAGTAATAATTGTAATTTAATACTTTTGTCCCTTCTCGGATTACTTTTAGTAGTTCATTTGTTGGTGGAGAAGGTGATGATGGGCCAAGAACAATGTGGAATTTAAAAAACATATGATCTGAATTCCAAGAACCATGTGCATATTAAAATTGAATATAGGTTTGAATTATTCCTAAATAGATTTTGAGGGAGATTAGAGGAACAGTTGCGTCTGAATCAACATGTCAGTCATCACGCCTCTACTGGTATCCACATACACAAACTGAGCCCGAGTCTGATGCGTGCGAGCGCAATTCTCTGGTTTCCTTCTCACTTCGTCTCTCAATTGTGCGGTTTGAATTACGGCTGCTTCAAAAGTGTATGTGCCATTGTGTAATTTGCCCCTTTAGATATAGATATAAGAGAGAACGAGCAAACTCTAGTTGTTAGGCCCAATATGTTATAACCCAGTTCGCTTAGTGTACGATCCTATAAATTCACATAATATTAATAGTAGACCCAAAACTCATTTTCGGCCCAGAAGTCATAAACGGCCTATGCAAGGCATTATGACTACTTAAATTAGGTGAATGTCGATTTTTCCGACATTACCTTATCCACAACTAATAATCGAGTACTATTTATGATTAATTCATGGGGTATATCGCTAACATGTGATGGGGCTTACATCGAAACTACATTTCTTAAGGACAAAGATGGTTAGGATGTTTCTTCTTTAATAATTCGCTTCAACGATAAGTTATTAATTTTAATAATCTCTGTTTATGAGTTGTTACTTGAGATTTGAGAAGTACAGTATGAGGAACACTAATTGTATGATTCCTGTTAGTTTTGAAAATAAAAATGAAAAAACTGTGATTCATAGGGTTTGTAACTGGTTTATGATTTTTATAATTGAATTGATTGAAATCAATTGTACCACATTATTTTTTTTTTACTTTAGAATTGTGATACCCCGTATTTTTAAAATAAAGGATTTATGTTAATTAAATATAATTAAATATTTTAGTTACGTGAAGTACCATTTGTTTATGGTGAATTACAATTTTTTTTATGGAATAAGATATTTTTGAAGAATGATATTTTAAATATTAACTTAAGGACATTGGATGCGTTACCAAAATATTTAGATTGAAAGAGTGCAAGTAAATTTTTTGTAATGTTTTACATGGTGGCCGGACTTTTTGAACTTAAAATGAGGGGGAAAGATTGTGAAGTTGAATGAGGCCACATAACATCCTGTTGGCCATTTCTCCTAGCACACATAACAAGCATTGTTTTCAAATATTGGTAAGGACCACTTAGCCAATTTATTAGCCAATCTCCTTACCAACCATGGACCACTTCTTGTTGACATAAAATTGACTACCTAGCTTAACTAAGGGCCATGACCAAGAGATAGAATTCAACACTTTTGCTCCTTATTCCACACTTAGAAAACAAAATAGAAAGATAGAGAGAGAAAGAGGAAGAACCAAGAGAGATAGCAAGAACCCTAGTCAAACCAAGGCCAATTAAGCCAAGAAGGAGCTTGATCAAGCCTTGGAGAGGCTGAATTCAAGGTGGAGAAGGTGATCAAAGTCTTGGAGGATCAAGTACTTTTGGTGGAACTTGGAAGCACAAAGGGTAAACTCTCAACTTGGCTTAATACTTTCTCTTGATGATGCTTAGTAAATGATGAAATTGAGCTTGGATATATGATTAGTGATAGTGATATGCATGTGAGGGCTTGGGAAGAGATTGAAAGAAGTTAGAAATAATTTTGGTATATGCTGAAAATTTGGAATTTGGCCATTGGTTACTGTTCATAAAATGGACAAAACTTAATTGGCTTGTCAAATGGGCTTGAAACATTTTATTGAAGTATTTAAACTTGTTTATATGATTTTTACCAAGTTTCATAATTTTCGGAGTTGATTTGGTATTTTTAAAAATTGTTGAAAGGAACTGCTATAGGTTTCCTGCAGAAACAGAGTGTCCTGTTTTTTGTGTGACTTTGAAAGGCTATATCTTTTTCATTATAAGTCCAAATTGAGTCATTCTAGTGCCTAAACGTAGCTTCTGAAATATAGTTTCTGGAAAGGTAGAGTATGATAATACAGTAATTGTATGGAATAAGTTGTGTCTATTTAAGTACAGAGAGTACAGAAAAAGTTGGATTTTGATTTAAGTTTGGGAAGATACGTAAAATAATGTGCTTATCTAGAATTCATGAAAATATTTCTGGGAATATTTGGGCATGTTTAGAGTGTTTTTATAAATTTTTACCATTTTTGAAGGTTATTTATTATTTTTGTAAAATGTCAAAAGTACACTGCTGCAAGTCAAAACAGAGCAAATTTTCTAGAATGTTACTAAACTTTGAAAAGTCATAAGTTTTTCATTATAACTCGGAAATTAGTGATTCTTGAGCCTATTTCAAGCTCTAAAAGTGAGGAATTTGGTCATATAGGTCAAAGCGCTGAGCGATTTTTGTAGCATGAGTTGAACATATACAAGTTTAGTAGATTTTTTGGAACCGAAATATGACATTAGGTGAATAAAGGGATCGAATGGAACCAATAACCATGAAAGTTAACACGATTATTAATGTAAGATTATTTATGGTTATAGAAAGTGATTTAAGAGAAAGAAGAACTGCAAGAGTTGTTAAAGGTAATTGAACGGTAAAGGAAGCGCAACAAGGCAAGTGCATTCTTTCTCTCCTTTCTTTTACGTACAGTTGTTCTTGTTCTCCCTTGTACATAGTATGAAATGATGTGAATGTATGAAATATTTTTTTGTGCATTAAACGTCGCATATAGTTTTGGCAAATGCATTGAAATGAATTTGAAAAGTATTTTGCATTGTGCATGTTAATGAAAAGAAAACCTAAAAGTATGAATATCTGTGAGAGATTTAGTATACAAAATAGATTGGGAAAATAAATATATGTGTGAGGTTCAGTCTAAGAAATAGATTGGGCAAATGAATAATGAAACGTAAAAGGAGAAAAAAAAGAAATCATGTGCATTGCATGTTTGCAAGAAATAATTTTATGGAATGCATGAAAATATTTTTAAAATGTTTTGTTTGCAAGTCATGTGTTTAGCATTGAGGAAGGTGTACTTGCTGAGCATTAGTCGCTCATTCTTGTTTCAATTTAATTATTTTTGCAGTAGATAGTTCTGGGAACGAGAGATCATGGATGAGACGGAACTGGGGATTTGTCTAACTCAAGGTGAATGGAGTTGTGGAACGATTTGTTGGATGTAACAATTGTAATAACTATTTTGTAAATTACTTGGAGTTTCTGCTTTATTATTAAGAAAAAAAATTGATTGTTGTGTAGTAAAATTGGATAAGGATATGTATTTTTGACGGCTGGTCTAGAGAAATAGTAGTTGTACGGAGATCGGGATGTCACAAGAATTTCACAAATTGACTTTAAGCAGTCCAAAAATCTCTCTCTCTCTCTCTCTCTCTCTCTCTATTTTTATTGTAATTTATTTAATTTGCAATAGAGGTAAGTATATTATATGAACCAATTGGGAAATAAAGATAATTTAAACAATTGGTTATATTAGTTGTGTTATACAAGGTTTACTTTAACTAATCAATAATACTTTTTTGGTTCTTCTTGCTTTACAATTTTGCTTTCTAACCTTGAGAAACAAAAATTGCATATAAAATCGGTGAGCCTTTGTCATTCTTTATGCTTTATCAATATCACATATTTTTTTATTGATCAACAACTCAGTGACAAATCCATCTAAACAAGCATCTGATTTTTCATCTCTTATTATCACGCCTAGCTCTTTTTTAGCATGTTGGAAATTAACAATGAGGATGTATAGAGGATATACTACTTCTTTTTTTTTGTTTTCAAGCATTCTGTTTCCAAACAGTCTTATTTTACACTATCATTATTTGGAAATTAACATCACAATCTTGATTGTGATGCAGAAGATAAACCAAATACTCCAGTTCAACTACAACAACTACCTTTCTTTGCAATCAACTCTAAGGGAGTTATAGAAAAGTTTACAAATCCTGTGATGATTCAATCGGTACATTAGGTATTGACACTGGAAGGAAGAGTTTTCATTTAATTTCACAATACTTGAGGGATGGAGGCAGTGGTGAGATTCATGAGGACACTGAGCAGAAGAAGGGCACTCAGTGAATTTCTTAAAAGTTGACAGAGGCTCAGGTGATTGAGTTGAGCAATGACGTACAAGAAGTTAACGGTCCATGTGGGGCAAACCAGATAGTCGACCACCCATGAAGGGTGATATGGTATTGTGTGGATTCACTAGCTAGGAAGCCAACAAAGCCCCTTCTTAATGAGTTCATTTAGGCAATGTAATGATTTGAACTACTTTCCCGCAGGTTCTATGGTTTGGAAGAAAGGTCATTCTGTTGTCTTGTTGGAGGATATGATTTGCAAAATATTTCCCAATTAACTAGAGACTTTTTATTAGGTCTCATTTTCATTAAACTATATGTACAAACTTTTTAGAGACCATGTTTTTCGTTTCAGTTCGATTAAGATGTTTGTTATGTATTTTTTAGGTTGTGGAATTTTATAAATATTTCTCTTAAAATGAGGTTGTTTAATATTTGATGAATTTGAGCTCAATTATATGAATTTTCAAAGATCAGCTAAGGATGGTATGTCTAATATTGTAAAAGAACACATTATAGTCATAACATAAAAATAGTTATTGTAACTATGACAATCTATATAGCTTCGGAAAAATCATGATGATAAAGAAATAACCATATCTTATTTCTTTATCATCATTATTTTTAGGTATATCAATAAGTCGGGTTTATTGTTATCCTTGTATTTAAGTGTGTTGTCTGATCAAAAAGTGAATCTCGCCAAGTCCAAGGTCTACTTCTCCCCTAACATGCCAAGTACAACTTGCAATACCCTAGCGCAAACTCTGGGGATTGACCAAACAAGTAATCTCAGTAAATACCTAACATCCCATCTTCCATTAGCAACCCACGAGACAAAGCTTTTGCCCATATTGAGAAGAAAGCTCGTGCTAAGTTAGCTGACTGGAAATCTAAATTGTTATCCAAAGCTAGTAGACGAGTTAACATTAAATTTGTCAACCAAACACTCCCCCTTTACACCATGAAGTGTTGTATATTGCCTGTAGCACTACTAACACCCTAGATAAACTTTCTTGCAATTTTCTTTGGGGTTCGAATTTTGGGCATAGAAAACTTCATCTTGTTGGGTGATATCATGTTACTAAACCCAAATGTATTGGTGGTTAGGTATTCTTAGGATGCTGGATAACAATAAATCTCTCTTGCAAACATGCACTGGCGTTTCCTTCTTGGAAAGGATAACTTGTGGGTTGGGACTCTTGCCAAGAAATACAAGTGCTCCCTCGACCCCGATATCATTAAAACCGGCCAATCCTTCATTTGGAGAACTTCTTCAACAAGGAATTTCTTGAGTTATCAATAATGGACGTTCCACAAAGCTTTGGGTCATGATTGGACCAGACTAAACTCTCTCATGTCTCTAGTCTCAAGTGTGAGAACCCAGAATAATAATAAGGGTTTTTTTTTTTGTATTTTATTAGTAAATAAATAAATAAAAGTATGTGTTTTTGAATTCCAGTGAATTAAATTGTTGAAAAATAAACCAAAGACATTATGGTCATTTTGAAAAAATTATAAGATGAATTTGTTAAGTGCTCAAATGTTAAAAATGAACCAAAGACATTATGGTCCTTTTCAACATTTTAGGTTCTACTTTTACTGCCTAGAAGAGGGTGAGTACGTTCATTTTTGTGCATTATTTTGTTCTGTTATAAAATGCATTCCACGAGACATTAAACTTGATTTTCAATGATCACTAGATGACTGAAGGTTGCTTCGGGATATTTTTATGAGTTGCAAAACTCTTGCAGAGTTAAGTAGTTAACACTAACAAAAATTGATATATCAGAAGTTCCTACCGATAGTTGTTCTCCTAGTCTCAAGACTCTTAATCTTAGTATGTTCACTTTTACGGAAGACGTTGAGAACTTGTTTTATGCTTGCCCCATTCTTGAAGAATTGTCCATAGAAAAGTACAGTACTCTAGATAATTGGCCTTTTGATGAATGGGAGACACTTGAGTATTCTAGTTCCTTCACACAAATGTTTGGAAATAATGTTTATGGATTGGGTAAGGGGATATGAGGACAGTAATGTCATCGTTGATGCTCTAAAGCTTGAATATCTTAGTCTCTTTGATAAAATCTCGAACAACTGTATCTATAATAAGTGCAATTTCGTCTGTGGTTGAAGTTCGTCTTGATCTTTCAAAGTACAATTAAAGTTTTGGTGACTGTTGAAAAGTATGCAATTATATAGTTCCTTAGGGGTGTCTATGTATGCAAATATATAGTTCCTTAGGGGTATCTATGCAAATGTAATGCCTTTATAGGCTCAATCTGATTATGGAATAAAATACAATTCATTTTTCAATCTTTCAATTTGGTATCAGAGCTTAGTACCTTCTTTCTCTCTTCCCGTACAACAGAGCCCGGCTCCGCCTTCCTCCTCCAGAACCGCCGGTGCTCCACCTCATCTCAGGCGAGTCTCCCGACCCCGCTGAGTCCTGACTGGTTCTCCGATCAGCCATCTTTGCCCTCCGTTAGATCTGGTCTGAGATGACCTAGATCTCTCTGCCAGAGCCGCCGGTATTCAGATCTGGTCTGAGATGAAATTTTCCCACGGTCTGACCGTGGCTCAAGCCACGACCGTGGGACAAGTGACAGGAGACACCATGGTCTGACCGTAGCCCAAGCCACGACCGTGGGACAAGCGACAGGAGACACCACGGTCTGCCCGTGGCCTAAGCCACGACCGTGGGATAAGAGACAGGAGACACCACGGTCTGCCCGTGGCCCAAGCCACGACCATGGGATAAGTGACAGGAGACGTCACGGTTTGACTGTGGCCCAAGCTACGACCGTGGGACAATAGGTTATTCGAACCTCATTTTTTTTTGCAAGAGCAAGATCGCGGGTCTTTCTAAGAGATACGAGTGATCAGGATTACTAAAGAGGAAGAGGTTGGAGAATGACAGGTGATGGAGATGG
>JAUMHB010063128.1:0-14337 GCA_032359685.1 Pittosporum tobira
TAATGTGAAGATTAGCATATTATATACTTGTTTCAAAACAAAAAGCACACTTATAAAATAAACAGTACATAAAATTTACCATCCTTTTATATGAAACTTTTAAAGTCAAATGTCATCATAAAAAATCTTATGTCGCACTAAATTGTATGTAAACATCATATTTAAAGAAATAAAATTAAGAAAACTCTAATACAAAGAGAGTATATGAGGGGGTGGCTGTGTGGGACATGTTGTAATTTTTATTTTTTATTTTTGGTACACATAGAATCAATTTCAACAGTTGACCGCGCCAAGATAAAAGTTAGGGGCTTATACCATTAGATCAAACGTCCGTTGGTATGTTATTTTTTGCGAAAATAACAATGCTATTTATAAAAATATTATGCCCGCTCTGTAACTATTAAGTAGTACCTCTGTTCACATAAACAAGTTCCGTTATGATTTTTTTAATGTCAATTTGTAAAATTTTTATTTTTTAATATTAGTAAATCAAATAAATTTAATCAATTATAATTTTTACACGTATTGCAAGTTAACCTCAAGAGATCAAATGGAATATTTTTGTGAAATGGAGGGAATACTTTTTGTCTCAAATACTTTATTTCAAATTCTTTTGGACACTATAAAATTATTGTAGCTTTCCATAATTTCTTGAGAACAACTTTGTAACTTCCGCATAAATTGTAGCTTCAATTTGTTGAGCAAAAATAAAAAATAATAATAAATGCCAAAAGCAATACAACAAGTATGCAGACAACCAACAATCTAAAAAAAAATCAATAAAAAAAACTAAAACAATAAAATATCCAAAAATATTCATCGCAAGCGTCAAGTAATTATCATTATGTTACATCCTTTTTTAATCAGTAATCCGTAATTAGTTATGAGTTATTTATTATACTCTCCCTGTTTTAAGTTATAAAAATATTATTGACTTTTAAATTAAAGTTGATTCTTCATATTTTTAAATTTAAAATATATGAATTTATTTAATTATAATCATTACAATTGTGAAAATCTTGAACCACAATTAAATAATAAACGTGCTGACTGATTTCGCAATTATTAGGATAATTTGGTCATTTTGATTTAATTGGATGTGCAAGGATGACTCCGATATCAACATCGAACGAAATTGTTTGGAAACTGCAAAGCATATGACATCATATGACTACCAACAACCTATTTTCCGAAAATTCAAACTTTTTCATCTAAAAAAATCACATACATTGTCAGACTAACTTATCTGATACAGTCAAAATAAATGACGAATTAATTATGGTGGTAACCACTAGTTTTTTATTTTTATTTTTTTATTATAATATATATATTTTTTAGTGAACGTATTTTTTAACATGGTGGTAAGCGGTAGGCTCTTGCCCTTTTGCTCTATAAATTAAACTCAAAAGCTCATTCATTTCATGCATAACAACCAAAATTTGGTCGATTCATTTTGTTATCTCACACAATTTACATCCATGGCAAAACCAGTTCTTTCTGTTCCCATTCTCTGCCTTTTTCTTCTACTTTTGTGCTTCAATTCAGGTACCTGATCACAATTTATTTAGATTTTTCAGTATATTTTCTTGCTGATTTATGAATTCATATATCTAGAGCACACCCATTTAGTTTTCTTTAAGAATTCTTCTGTTTCATTTTCTGAATTTCTTCTTTTTCATTCCAAGTTCTGCTGTGAATGACTACCCACTTTTTCAAACAAGCATATTTATCTTAGATGGAGTTCCCTGGAAACTAAGTTGCCCTTTCGTATCTTTCTTTTTTTGGCATGGGTTTCAAGTGGGTTGGTCATTGTTTTCACTCTTGATTCTTCTATGAACCAAACTCTGATTAAAAATATGAGTTTTTCCTGTTAGACTTTATTTTCCCCTGCAATTTCATCAATTTCCAGTTTGGCTCAAGTGTCTGAGGTACATTTGGAATCATTTTGTCTGTGTGTGTTGTAGGTGGACTATTGAGGCTTGTACATGGACAGGCACCTGGGCAGGTAAATGTGCACAACCAGCTCATCCCAAATCATTTATTCTTAATATATATATATATATATATATATAAGGGGAAACTAAATCTATTTAAGCGTCTCATTGAATCGTAGTCGTTGGATGGATTCCAAAATCTAACAGTTTTTAAACACTGGCATACGCTACAATTTTCATAGACATTGTACTGACAATCATCCGCTACAAATTATAGTAGATGATTGTCTATACAAAACCTTCTATCGAACCAAAAACTGTAGTGGTTGTTGCGAAAATTCATGGTTGAGATGAGATTACAAGATTTATCCGACCCCTTGTGAGCGTGCGTGTGCGTGTTATAAATTGATACCTTAGTGTTTGTTGGGGTTAAGTAATTTGGGGTTTGCAGGGATCTTGGTGTATAGCAAAGCCATCGTCGACCGATGAGGAACTGACGGATAACATTAACTACGCGTGTGGATTTGTTGATTGCAGCAAGATTAAGAAAGATGGGCCTTGTTTCTATCCAGACACTAAGATAAACTATGCCTCAGTTGCCATGAATCTTTACTACCAGAAACAGGGCAAGCATTACTGGAATTGTGACTTCAAGAAATCTGGCCTCATTGTTGTCACCGACCCAAGTAAGCCCACCTGCTACAACTCACATATGATCTATATATACCATAATTTGCACAGGAATTCCTATATCTTTTTTATTGTTGAAATAATAATAATTTTGATAGAAAAGTTGAGCAGAAATTATCAGAATCTGATTGAGGGGGAGAAATTATTGGTAGAACTTAATTTTCCTTTTGTGTATATCCTTCTTGATATCCCTCTCTTCTCTAGATTGTCCTATACACATTTACCTATTTTTCTTTTGTGATGACAAGCCGGCCATCAAATTTAAATTTGTATTTATTTATTAAAGTTTTTTCTATTGCAGTACTTTCTTTGTTTCCCCTTCCCAGATTTGATTTATGTTTTCCTATTTGTTTGCATAATTTTGCAGGCTATGGAGATTGTCGGTATGAGTACGATCTATAGGTCTGAGAAGTTTCCATAGTTTATGTTTTACAACTTCCGTTGTTTTAGATTTTATGTTCTACACATGAACTTTGTAATAACTGTAACTTCGGGTCCTCTAGAACTCCCAAAATATGAAAAGTACTTTGAAATATAGTCCCTCTTGAATCTGTAATTTCTGTTTGATTAGCAGGCTAAATTCTGTGTTAATTAGTGAAGAAAAATTCAAGTTTTCAAAAGAAGAGATTGATATTTTCAACGTCATCTCCCACTTATTAATTACCTATTGGTAGAATTATCAATTTTTCTGATAAAAATAATCATTTCCAAAAAATATGCCTCCAATAGAAAAAGATGAATTTATCTTGAATCAAAGAGCATAAATCAAGAAAGCAGACCTCACAGTTCAATGAGATTTTGGATCCGTTGTACAAGAAGGCATTGGAATTTGGTACTCCGAATCCGATTCACTGACTAGCACACATGTAAATGCGGCATATGCCACTCTACTTCATACATGGCAGAAATTTATGCAGGAATTTCTGGATAAAGACATGTAGGGATTATAAAGGGAGAAAGACGACCAAATACCCTAAGCAATTAACATATTCCATTAAGCATCTAACACCTTAGTTTATCTACACGAAAAAAGAAAATAAAAATAAATAATTAAAAAAAAAAACCTAAATATGCTAACCATACTGCATTTAAAGGCAAATTTTTGCTCCTTTTTTGCTATATACAAGAGCCTAAGCTGTTAAACCAACGGCAGTCTTACGACAGTAGTCCCCATATACCCTGAAAAGGATGAGTTTCATAAGCCCGTACTGATTTCATCTTTCATTCTCCTAAAATTTTTTCTCGAAAATTATGGGCCATCACTCTATGATTTTGTAAGCAGATCAGTAATTCTTCAACAATTTGCATTCATATAGGGCTTGCTTTTGATACCTGCATTTTTCAACCCGAGTTCCCATCTGAGTAGCAATTCTAAAAATAAAAATCGATGGTACTTAACAATAATAAGAAAAGAAACCAGTCCAACAGAATTGGAGAAAGAACATGCATATGATAATAATATGTAAGACTATGGACCTGATTCTGTGAGCTTGTGGTGGCAGCAGTCCAACGCTGAGGATGTACTGTTACTGAATTATCATTGATAAAAGCTATTATTCTTGATTCTTCTTGCATATTTACCACAGACGATGGTGGTAATTCTCTCATTTCCCATAATACAAATGCTGAGGGTACTGATGAACCTGGAAAATTATTTTACCATCTTAAGGTTTGGTAGTTGTTTAAATTAATTAATCACTTACCACATAAATACATTTCAAGAAGCACTACAAATCAGGCAGATAGACACTTACCAATAAAAATTGACGCAACTAAGTAATAATGAGTTTATTTTCTTATTCAGAAATGAAAACTTGAAAGGGAGAAGTAGAATAACATACCTATAAAATAATATAAAATTAGGAGAAGAGAGGTATAAACACTGTTAATGCTCTGTGGAGGCCAGTGATAAAGCATCTGCAATGACGACAGTGGTGTCACTTTAGATAAAAGTAATGAAATCAAAATCTACAAAAGAGCGACAAAAATTTAGGGCTTGAGGAGTACGTACGGGTATATCCGTAAAAAGTGCAACAAAAGCGCTCGACATAAAACATAGAACAGAAACAATGGCCAAACCTGCAACCTGCACATAACAAATATTATAATTTAAAAAAAAAATAGTATAACTAAAAGAAACTGGACACTTGACAACATACCTTCCACATTTCAGAAGCAGCCCTTTCTGATCTTACTCTCCTCATTCTCAAGGATAAGACAAGACCTAAAGAAAACTTACAATAAATAAGAACGCAAATAATAACAAATAAAATAAATAAATAAAAAAAGGTCTTTCAAAGTGATCAAAAATTCTTTTATAAGCTAATAGTATACAATAAATGGATAGTGGTGTAACTATATTACTACTTATTGGTTAAAGAAAAAAATGTTGTAGATAGACTTAATAATCTGATAGATGCTCACCGTAGCATGCTAATGCTCCTCCTAGAAAAAGTATTGCTATGGCAAAAACATCTACATACACCTGCATGACAATCATAGATAATTCCACCTTAATACCAATCTCAATATCCAATAACTAATCATGAGAATAAAAAAGATAGCATTAGATCCACTTAAGAATTATTTAGAATCTTCATCGTACTATAGGAAATGCAAGTGAACAACATGTTTTTAATCCGTTGATAAATAGGTTATATGATTATAACTACTCAAAGATTAAACACTACTTAAATGTTTGTGATGAGCTCTTTCTATCAAATTTGGAGCGTAGGATGACAACATAAGTCAACCGGTTAAGTAAATTATTACAATTCCATACCCGCTCTACAACCAACGAATCAATAGGATTCTTTCCCATTCCAATCCAGATCAACACAGCTGATAATATCATTAAAGCAAAAACCAACACCGTAACCTAGTCAAAAAAAGTCAAAAGTTGACATTTTAAAAATAAATATACATAATATTACAAAATGTGAAGGTTAAAGATGCTCCATACCAAAATTACAACTTTTTGGCGGCTCCCAACATGAATAACCCCTCGGAAAGAGCAACATCTTCGGCGTCTATCACCAATGGAATTTGGAGTTTTTGTCATATCCAACAAAGCTTCCCGAGGACTAGATCCTTCTTCTTCGTCATCATCATCATTAGTCTGATGGCAAAGGTCAACCCTATAAAAGCATCGTCAGAAAACTTACATTTTATAGCTCATCAAATAAATCAATCTTAAGCTCAAACACATCAATATGTTGTCATAAAATAAATCCTCCAAAGTTTCTAATAGTAGAGAAGGGCGCATACCAGAAAGATAGAAGTAGAAGAAATGCTGCAAGGAACAGAATTTTGGGACAAGCTGCAAAACAAGATCTTCAGCCATGTAACTTCCCATAATCGAACGCTTATAAAGCAATCTTGCAATCATTTAAAGAAAGGGGCATACCCATGACTATGAATCCACAAGACTGTGACCAGCATGGCCAACCCTTACAGGCAGCAACAAGAGTTAACACAAAATATAGAAGATAACCTGACATTGAAGAAAAGAAAAAAATTGAATTAATCTCACTGTTAACTCTATTCTTGCATAAAAATAGTTGGGAGTTGGGACATGTTTTTAATATTATGAATCTAACCCCTTGCTTTGTATATTCATATGTATTTGAGGGGTAAAATAATTTTTTATTTTTTATTTTTTGATAAGTGGTAAAAGAAAACTACACAATACAAAAGCTACCTTGTTGCCGAGTACAACAAATTTTAGTAAAACAATAAGCAAATGCAAAGCAATAAATGCTGGGACAAATGAAGATAATTAAGCAATTGCAATTCTTCTTACCCAAGTTGGAAGACCCAATCATTAGATGAAAAACCTGCAATTGCGAGTTCAATTGTATGAAAAGTAAATTAATATCATCAAAATAGGAATCAACCAAACATAAAAGCTATTGCTTTCTAAAAAAGATCGATATATATTCATGGAGTTCCCATATTTGAAGTTGTTGTTGTATTCATTCCAAAATTCTTCTCCCATCTGGAAAGTGAGACAACAATGAAAACAACAACAATTAAGAACGAAAAATAGTATAGCATCTCTTACTTTCTGGCGAGTCCAACCGATCTGTGAATTTCTTGAATGAATCCTCATCAACTGGTACAGCAAAGGCATAATAAATCAAATGGAATCAAACAGATTAATATATTAAAAAAAATAAAACAAAAAAAATCATTTCACAAAAGAATCACAAAGCACAAACCACGTGGTCTGTGCAACCATTCAATTCCAATACTAGCAAGGTGAAAAGAAAGGCCTTCAGCTACACACCACGAGGCATCACAACAACTATACTACTACTAGTTGATCCAGATTCAATAAAGCCATACCATGATTGGAAATGTTTAATGTTTCCAAAGTGGTCTCATTTCATATATCAAATGTACAATAACATAAATTTCTAACCAAGTATTATTATGATTCAGACTTCCCTTAGAAAACTAATTTGTAGAGAAAATTCATCGCCTCAAAAGAATAACTTTTTTCTGGCTAAAATTTACAGTGCATTTCTATCAAATGAAAACTACAAACTGGAAAGTCGAAACACAAAGTGACCCTAAAAAAAGCAACACAACTGATCCATATATCAGTTTCTTAGACCCGACAATATGTATATTTATGTTGCACAGATCAAGATTCAAGAAGACGTGAAAATGGCAGACCTGAATAAATGCCAGAAAAGCAAAAAGACCATTTATACAAGCAAGGGCAATAAGGACATTCACTAACTCCTTAGGATAACAGTTTCCATCCATTAAATTGAACCACTCTCTCTCTCTCTCTCTAAATCATGCATCTTTGCCTTAAATGAGGTTAGTGGATCAGATAGGTAAGCAAACCTTTGAAAACCCCGCATGAAAACACAAGATCTAACGTCACTCTACAATGGCATTTTCCAAAACAGAGGCTATGGAGCATAAGTGTGACTCACACTTCATTTTCATTGATCGAATAATAAAATATTATCAGCATTTTGTAAAGAATCTCTTTGATGTGTTGCATTAAAAAGTGATGAGCCACAGTAACACTCTTCTTTGTTTGGCACAGGGTGTATAAGACACGAAGCACAACCCATGTGAATTATGCAACTACTCCGATGAGACTAAGTAAATGACAACAATGACTACCAGCTAAACCTAACCACACCAAGGAAATCAACAGTTTTGCCACTAGGTAGGGATGTAAACGAGCCAAGCCGAGCTTGTCAAGCTCTAGCTAAGTTCTTTTCGGTAAACGAGCTTTTTCCCAATGTCAAGCTTGGCTCATTTAACTAAAATCAACGAACTTAAGAGAGCTTTTAACGAGCCGAACCCAAGCTTTTCATTGTTATCGAGTTGTCAAGCTCAAGCCAAGCTTTAGATGAGCCGAGCTCGAGCTTGTTTCCAAAGGCTCACCTCATTTGACACCCCTACTTCTAGGTGATCCAAACAAAGTAAAACCATGGCATGACTTCAAAATTTTAATTTTCCAAAAGGGTCATAGTTTATAAAGCTAATGAATCAACAGGGCATATAATAAAACTACAGCAGAAAATTTCCCCGATTCCCTTTCCTCTTTTGAGTAACTCTATTATCTCTCTCTCTCTCTCTTTCCTTGATATAACTCTAATATCCAGTACTTGTTTCAACAATATCCTAATTTCATCTAAAATCATCACCACTTCTTGATTACCCCAGCTAATTCTGATTTAATAGTAAAATACCTCACCAAGATAAAAAATTCTCATCAACAATTGGGAAAGACAAAGGTTTATCGCATATTTATCCCAAGCAAGGGCTGACAGGGGGATTTGTTGGCTGGGGCCAAGGCCCACTGCGTTTTCACAAAAGTTAGGGCAATGGGTGTTATATAATGGTCTTTACCTGTTATGCTGGCTTACCCAATTTGGGAAATTGTTTAGGGAATTTCCTTCGTCTTCTATATTATAACGCGAAAGGAATTTGTGACGGTTAAGTTGGTGAAGCTGTGTCACAGGGGTAAAAGAAAAATACTCACAATTTTACTTCTGACTCTCTTTCACCAGTTACGTGTTTTAAAAGTATCCATCTTTATTAAAAAAAAATCAACATGGTAAAATGGGAGATAGGAAATAGGAACTTAGAGAATGACACACCTCTTTGTAACTTCCACTAATACTTTTTTAAAAATAATTCTTTTACTCACACACGCAGTGGGTCTCAAAGGTGAATCCCATACTACAGAGAAGATCCAAATTTCTATAATTTGTCTTATCCCATGATAACCACTAATCAATTAGTTTCCAACTTCCATTAATTTCAAAGCTTTATTTATTTAAATTTTTTTTGATAAGTTTAATTTCAAAGATTTATCTAATTAACAGGACTACATATCTGAGGGTAATAATAAACTATTCATTATTAAAACAAAAGCATGATTGGTTGTTCCAAAAATATACTGTATTTGTCATCTCAAAATTGATTTTTAGGCCACACAACAGGTCACTTTTGTGAGTTTTTATCCCTCTGTAGTTTTACATTGTTTGTAGGTTAATGATTTGCTGTTTGTAAAAAACACTATCTAATGTGTGATACAACCTCAAGCCTAAAAGGGAAATGTTATCCGCGAGCGCATTTGATATTTCCACAATGTCCCCTCTCACATTAAGTTTGGATCAACCCCACTTCCAAACTAGTGGAAGCTTATGAAATTAGTCAAAAGACTCCCAAAAATAACACTCAGTGATTGCATTTAATAGGGACTAGCAGACCGATTACAAAAGACTCATCTTGAATGCACCATAACACTCTTTTAATGATTATCTCATTAAATATAAATGAAATTTTAAACGATCTCTAAAATCAATATGTTCCAAAAACATTTTCGTTTTGGGATAAAATTGTAAAAGACAATCCATTTATGGAAAACATCATTCTTTTTAGGTATCTATAATTTTGGAACGGAGAGAGATATATAAAGGGCACCAAAAGAGGGAGCATCAATCCTATCTTGGTCCTAACCCTAGCGCCAACCATTCCAGAAAAGTTGCAGTATACACGTGCAACCATTTCATTTCCTCAACTAGCAATCAATAAAATAAGATTTAAAACAAATTATAACTCAAATAAAAATTCAAACTTTGGTCAGCAAATTAGTGATTACCACTAGAAACAATAACATAAACTTCTAAACGAGTTATATTTCAAATAAAGACTCTGATTTTCCTAGGCAGTCAGTCCCTACAGCAAGTCAGCAATAACATTGTCTCAAAACCCTTTTTCTAGCTAAAATCTCAGCTACATTGCAAATTTGCTATCAAACAGAAACAATTATTCCCAATATCCACTCACTCAGTCCCAAATAGCGCAAACTCAATCAAATTAGCAGTCAATAAAATCAATTAAATACTCCATTAAAAACCCACCCCACAACTTCATCAATTAAACACAACATTGTATAATAAACTTAAGTAATGCGGACCTGGCAGAATGCAAGGAGCGCAATAAGGCCATCAACAGAAGCAAGAGCGACATTGACAGCCACCAACGGTTTGGGATAACAGCTTCCGTCTCTCAATTCGAACATTATTCTCTCTCCTGCTAACGTGCGCTTTTGACCTCCTATGTGTGTGGGTGTGGATAATATATGTAATTATAAATTTGTTTGTATTTGTAAAAGAATTGAGAGAGCAAACAAACGAGGCAGCTGCAACCGGAGTGTGTACGGTATGAAAGGGATGTTTTGCGAAGAGGTATATTTCAAAGGCGGATCGGCTTGACGATTCGATTGATACTCTCTCTCTCTAGACATTCCATTGATATGGCTGTGCTATATATATATATATATGCAGCAGATATCTGACAGGTGCCACAATGGTAATATATCCTTTCAAATTTATTAGTATCATACTTTAAATATTACTGCATTCAATCCAAAAAATATTTTAAATAAATATTTTCAAAATTTTAAGGTTAAATTTAAAATTTAAAATTTTAGATTAATATAAATTTATTTTTGAGAGATATAAATTTAAATTTTATAGGCAATTTAAATAATTTTTTCCATTGGAACACTTGTTATTATTTTCAATAATTTATTTAATCAAATTAATTTTAAATTTTATAATTTTAAAAATTTACATTTAAAACTCAAAACTGATTGTTTTTGTAATAAATGGGCCATCTTTTCTTTCAAAATTAAAAATAGTTATTTTTTTAGTATGCTATAAAATAAAAATTAATTTTATATTTTAGTATATCGTAAAATACCATAATATTGTTAATAATTATTTTATTATAAATATAGATGAATTTTATGAAATCTCTAGAAAAAATTACTTTAATTTTTTTATATAAAAATTATAATCAAATATTTATTTTTTAAAAATCATTTTATTTTAAAATATTTTTAATTTCGAAGAATATTACTTACTCCAATTCAAAACATGTCCAATTATTACTTACCCCGATTCAAAACATATTTAATTATAATTTGTTTTTCTACTTTTTGAAATTAGTATTTAAAAATGATGTGTGCTTATTCTAATTTAGTAAATTATTATAGTTATTATAAATTAACTAGAAAACACTAAATAACTTGATTTCAATACTTCAATATTATGAATTGACAAAATGAAAATTTACTATAAAATTTAATTTTAAAACGTAGACAGTGCTATATTTTTTTAGTGAATTAGTAATATTATTTAAAGGATAATATTTCTTGTACTTTTAAGCTCTCCTGGGCCATGAGAAAATTTTGGTTGGGTCGATATCAACGGTATATTAGAGGCCCACCATGACCTAGGCCGTCATGTACCATAAATCTAAACTTAGATCCATTTTAAGAAAATCAAACTGACCTATTTTATACTTTTATCGCTTCGTTAAGGAATTTTAAATTTAAATAAATCCATTGCATAAAATTATGTAAGCTCATTACGGCCTAAATTATTTAATTGTATAAATTATTCTTTTAACTGAATCTAAGTTTTGTTATAAATTGATTTTGATTTCAACAATTTTAAATTCAAAATTGATGAAGAATCATTTGTTTATAAAAATATAACAATTACAAATATTATAAATTATAGAATTTATTGTTTTGAAAACTAATACAAGACCATATTATTTAAATTTTAAAATTCTTAAAATTGTCTTTAAAATATGATGATGTGTCTATTTCACATTATCACATGACAAGGATAATATGTACTTAGTATTTTATAAAAATAGGTCTTATTAATATAAATATGATACTCCGTTCCACATATGTTAAATTTGAGAGTAGTAATAGTCTTATATATGTCTTGGTTCACTACTAAGAATATATAATAGTTTAAGATTTTGGGTCAAGTCTGTAGTGGGCTAGTGGGCTAGTGGGCTAGTGGACTTGGTTAATACTTTTAGGCCAGTGTGTTTGGGTCCTGAGTTGTTACAAATGGTATCAGACTCATGACTCGGCTGGGGTTTGATTTGTGTTTGTGTTTAACGGGGACGTCAATTATTTAAGTGAAGAATATTGTGATACTCCGTCCCTCATCGGTTAAGTTGTGTCAGTGTGTTTGGGTCCTATGTTGTTACAAATGGTATTAGAGCTCTGACCCGAAAGTGTGGTTACACTACTTGGGGTTTGATTTGTGTTTGGGCTTGACGGGAATGTCAAGTATTGAAGTGAGGGAGATTGTGATATTCCGTCCCACATCGATTAAGTTTGAGAATAATAATGACCTTATATAGGTCTTAGTTTATTATAAAGAGTACCTAATAGTTTAAGATTTTAGGCCAATGAATTTAATTGGTACTCTTGAACCAATGTATTTAGGTCATGAGTTGTTACAATAAATAGTCATTATAATTTAGACACCTTATAAAATGGAATTTAAATGCTTTATTAGTTTATTACTTCACCACGAAAGACATAAATTATCGCAAATTCATGCCGTCACCTTATAAAATAGAATTTAAATGCTTTATTAGTTTATTACTTCACCACGAAAGACATGCGAAATTATCGCAATGAATTCATGCCATCTTTCCCCACTAGGATGGCTTAGCATGCTACAATGTTAAGTTGTGGTTCTTGATGCTTCTTTTTTTTTTACTAAGGGTCTGTTTGATAGAAGAAAAATGTGTTTTGGAAAATATTTTCTGGAAAATGATTTTTGGAAAAATTATTTTTTGTGAAAATCTTATATTTTCTAGTGTTTGATTGATAAGCTGAAAATGACTCCGAAAATATTTTCCTGTGTTTGATACCAAAAAATAAAATTGCTAATTACATTAACTATAAATATATAGAAAATTATTATGGGCTTTTTCCTGAAAAAAGATGCTATCTAAACAAATAAATTGTCACCATTTTTTTTTTATTTTTACCATCTCCACAACAAGATATGTCAGTCAAACCCAAACAAAACAGGTAAACCACTAGTTACAAGACAAAATAGAATAACATCAATAAGAGCATTGCCAAAAATAAATATGCTGAAACGACTACCATTCTTTACAATCATAATATTTTTCATTACAACAACCAATATACATTGAAGTTTTCAATCCAATCCAAGCAAGATACATAACGATCAATTAAATCGCTGAACCATGAAGTTTTCAATCCAAATTTTGCGTAAGTTCGCACTCTTCACCATAAATGCCTTAGCTTGTCTTTCATTCTCCACCAAATAGTCAAAAACACTTGCTAGAAAGACTTCATCAAAACCTTCGGTCTTCATCACTACATTATAAAGGTCCTCAATGATTAATTGGTCTTGAGAAAGTTTTTTGATCGCAAGAGCTACCTCTCCAAGTTGGCCAGCAACTTTGTCAACATTCGACTCCTCGCGGGCTCTCTTGCGATGAGACCTTGTTTGTGAGGATGTTGTATTGGAATAAGTCTGCTTATCTTTTGACATATCATCAAGTGAAGGCTCTCCACCAATAGGCTCGTGTTAAAGATATATTAGCTGTTGTTCAGTGTGTATATTAGCTGTGATTAGCTATGTCAATATTCGTTTCCTGTAATTATGCCAATTATGTTATTTACCTTTGCTATATAAAGGTTTGCAATGTTAATCAGAAGATCATCAAATAAACATTCTTTCAAATATCTTTTCATGGTATCAGAGCAAGGCTCAAATTTTTTACCTTAGCAAAGCTCTCCTGTTCCGGCTCCGGCTCTCAATCCCCGTTCGTCCCCGACTCCGGCTCCGGCTCCGAATCCTCCGCCGTATTCCGTCCCTGTCTGTTCCCGATCTCCCGATTTCATGATCTCCCGATCTCCCTGATCTGCTTGGTCCAGTCCCCGTCCATCCCCGATCAAAACACCAGACTCGGGTTTCGTTGGATCTACTGTTGCGCCATCCTGATCTCCAGATTCCAACTCCCGATTCCGACTCCCGATCTCCAGATCTCCCCCCTTTCCTCTTCCTCTGCAAACGTTCCCTGAACTTTCTCTCTCTACTGCTCCCACCTGATTCCGTCGCCTGCTTCCGGGGCCGCTTCCGCCTGCCTTCCGTTTCGGTGTCATAGCTTCCTGTCTCTCCTCATTTGTTGCTTAGAAGCTCTGTATCTTTAATTTAAAAAAAAAAAAAGACAGGCCACCAAAGTCTGGTGGATAAATCCGACCCGACCCGATCCGACTTGATCCAATCCGGCCCGACCCGACCCGAAGTATTAAAAAAAAAAAAAAAATTATTACTGAATTATTATGGAGAATATCAATGAATTATTGCAGACG
>JAUMHB010063139.1:0-14335 GCA_032359685.1 Pittosporum tobira
TAATAATAATTAATCAATGAAAATAATCATATGAAATAAATATTTTACACAAATCACTAAGCAAACACCTTTGGACAAAATGCATAACATGTAATTGTAAAATATCTACATAATAACGGCCATGAGAAAGTTCTCAACCTTGGACAATTTACCACCTTTGGGTGTATAAATTACTCCAGCTAGTCACCACTCAAACACATGTCATTATGTATTCCTCTAAATTTTAGTACATAATTATCTCCTTTGGACATATAATCACACACTAAAAATTAGAGACATCCCACTACCATACGAGACTGATATTCTAAAAATTAACCAAGAATGCCACTTTGGTGACTACAACTCAATCAATTCTCAGAACTCTCTCATATTGGGATATACTTTATATTATTTTCATATTTGCTGTAATGTGATTATCATAAAACAATAACGCACGTTATTATTTTATATTTCTTTACTGAAATTATTTATTTATTTACATCAACATAGTCAATTGTAAATCATTAACCCAATGGAACACAAACTTTACATTCACATATAATGTAAAATTGATGAATGTAAATTGTAATCAACATAATACTAACTAGTATCCGAAACACAAAATGCATGAAGTTTCAAGGTAATTATGGTCTAATCTCTATTATTTTGTTTATCTTTGTGGTTAACTGCCAAAAAATTTCAGACCATGTGGCAAACAATCTTCTAAGCATCACAATTCTCACAACATGCACCCGTGAATTACACACACACACACAGACTGAAAAAGCAACATGATTAATATTCATATAACAACATGATTAGTCATATGGTATCGAATCCTGAAAAAGCAACATGATTAATTTGTCTTACAACAAATAAAAGATATTGAATATTTGTTGTTTTATAATAGTTCAATGTTCCAAGTCTATATTCGATCTAATTGATACCAACAAGAAATCATTGATGTAAATAAATTAAACCTTATGATGCAGAGATTGTGAATTTACCAAATAATAGATCGAGACGCCATACACAATCCTTGTTTAGAATTAGAAAATTAAAACATATTTTAGGGTTCATAACTAAGAACCCATATTTCACTTTATTAGGATTTTAAACCTAATTTATAGAGGCTCTTGATACCAATTGTAAGCGATTAATTAATCACTCAATAATAATTCATAGATATATTTAGAATACCTAAATTGTAAATAATAAATTACATACATTGTTTGGAATCCATAGCAACAGAATAGAAAATAAATTGATTTGTGAATCAAGTTCTACTTTCTTAATCCCTATCTTATGCTAGCTTAATGAGAAAAATTTTTTGCATTCCTTATGAGTATGAAACTCTTGTATGTCGGTCACAAAGTAATTCTGTTGTTATGGTTAAGAGAGATGACATAGTTCTTTATTTATAACATGATAAATAAATCCAATTGGTCTACTTATCACAAACCTAATAATTTATTTTATAACTCATACTAACCCGTCTATATTAAATTAATTATAATCCGTATGTCATACTTTATTAAACTTGTTAATTATAATATAATTAAATACAATTAATTATAATTCTATATTAATATAATATTATAAAATAATATTACAGTTTAGTGAGAATCTAAAAGTCTCAATAGACAACAATCCCTTCCTGATTTTAATCTTTCTTGCTCTCCATTTGTTATTGACTTGTGCACTGTATTGTTTTGCTGAACTTACTTTGAGCCATAAAACTATAGTAGCTAATTCACTCGTACCAATTATACTTTTTGACGTAAGAATATACGTTTCCTATCTACTTTATATAATACACGTCGAAGCCATTTTTGAATTGGGATTTTGAATTAGCGTCCATGATGGTCAACAATAGAATGAGACAAAAGTGACAGTGCGTGAACAATAAAAAAAAGACTTGAAATTTAAATTGATAACAGACTCGATAGTAATAAATGTATCACCGACAAACACGTAATAATCATCACATAAGGGCACATAAGAGCGTGTCATTCTAAACAATTCTTTAATAGACTATTTTTATTTTTTTTTACACAAAATTATTCTCATTACATATCCTTTACTATTATATTGGTTGCAAATTTTATATTTTTCCGCTCGGCTAACCATTATCAATGCCACAAATGCCTTTCTTCCTCATCACTATTTTCGTACTTTTTTTTTTCCTTACTGCAATAATGATTATAATAATATTTAAAATTAAAATGATATCCACTTAAATTAATGCAGCCTTTTTCAAAATAAATAAATAAATAATAAAATTATTGCGGCCATACTTCTTAAAATCCTCCGTTTTCCGTTCTTTTCCCATTTTTATTTCCTATTTAAACTCGAGCGGTGGGCGAGTGTCATATGAAGTAGCGGAGGGAAGACCCCAATATTTCCCGCCATCTGAATTCATCCTCTCTAACCCTCCTAAGGATCACACGTACGGTCTGTGACACACAGACTTGAATGGCGAAAACTGTGGAAGACGCATCGGACGGTCTGGAAATCATTTCAGCGGGTGTGCTATACGAAGGTCACTGGGAGAAGAAGTATTGGAGCTCCTCGAGGGTTCGATTTCTTTCTCTTCTCTCCATTAAACTTTCAAAAATCACACAAACGCTTTTTATTGCAATGGATTAGCTTTTTTTTTAAGTCATTTAACAATTTTCAGACCTGTATTGATGGATGATGATGAATCAAGTGAATTCCTGCGATTTTGGATTTGAAAATGTTCTAAACTGGTTTTATTCAAAAGTCAAAAATGTCTTAAAACTCGGATTTTAGAACTTAGGATTATTTTATGTAACTCCCTATACTTTATTTTAATTAGCTCTTTAGAACTCAAAAGTTATGATTTTGATTGCAATGGATTAGTTTGTTAATTTATAAGTAGATTTCAAATTCAAATTGTGGTGAATCCACTAGAGTCTTGAAGATACTACTTTTGGACTAAATTGCAAAACTGTACCCTGTGTTTTGGGATTTTTTACAATTTCGTCCTTAAGCTTCAATTACCCCAAAATTGTCCCTCCAGTTTACATTTTTTTTTTTTTGCAAAATGCTTTTCTGTTATGTTTTCCATCTAGAATTTTTAGTCAACAGGGGTAAGATCGGACTATCATAATTAAATTGCAAAAATTAAAGGTGTCAAGAGTGCAGTTGGGAATGCTATGTTTAATTTTTGTACCTTTAATTTTTGCAATTTAGTCCTGATAGTGCGGTTTTACCTCAGTTGACTAACACAGATCCGGATGGAAAACATAATAGAAAAGCATTCTGCAAAAAAAATGTAAAATGGAGGGACAGTTTTGGGGGTTATTAAAGTTTAGGGACGAAATTGTAAAATACCCCAAAACACGGGACAATTTTGCAATTTAGTCCTACTTTTGGGAACTGATGGAACTTTTCAAATAGTTAACAATTTTCACACTTGTGTTTGCCAACCGCCGGGTAATCTGATAGTAAACTATGTGCGAGTACCTAAAGAAATTCATTGTCATTATGGGTATCGATCCCAAGAGCTATATCAATTTTATTCAAGCACTTATCTTGGAGCTCACTACCGCTATAATGATCAATACAACTGTGAAACGTGTGTGGGTGTGAATTTTCATAGTTGTATTGATTATTATCAGGTGAATTAATGTCAATTTTGGATTTTGGAATGTTCTAAATTAGCTCTTCAAAAATCAAAAATGCTTTTGAAACTTGTGCATTTTAGAACTAGGAGTATTGACCTTTACTTAAAACTAGTGTATGAGATTATGCATTTGCATAGAGTGTGCAACGATTGTTATTGCCTACTGAAGTACTTTCGAATTCCATATTGCATTGAGGAAATATCTATCACCTTAATATATTCATTCTGAAATCTAATACAAGTTAAAATGAATGCAAATCTGGGCAATTCGCGGTTGTTGTTTGAGCTTCATATTTTCAACCAGTGTTGTAAAACTCGGTGGGCGGCGGACCAACTCGGCGGAGGGAGAGCCTATCGCCTAAGGCGAGTACTCGGGTATTACTCGCTTTTTTAGGCGTTTTCCAACTCGGTCATAATTTATTAATTTTAATATATTCAGATAACGTTATAACATTAAAGAACAGAACAAAAAAAAAGGACACAAAAGCTAACCTGTCTTGAGGCTTTGAGGGTAGCAGCCTAGCAGTCCAAGACTTGACATTTTCCATGCTTCTCACTTTCTCAGCATTATACATGCTCTTCAGTCTTCACTCTTTAATCTCCAAACTTCTGCATTTTACAAATGCAGGCTTCTACAAGGAAAACAGTGGCTATATAATTAAGACTTATAGCAGAAGCAAAATAGCTATAAGTTATAGCTATAATTCGTGACCATACCCAGTCCTGTTGATATGACAGTGGACTTATCTGTGTCCATCACCCAATCAATCCAAATTGCAAATCCATGGCATATTCCTGGCTCTGTAAATTTCACCTAGTAAATGTTCCCCAAGCTCACGTTAAAACCTCATGGAGCTTATATCCACCAAATTAGTAAAATGCACAAATGCCATAAATGAGCACATAGTAGTTGCCTATTTTTCTTCCAAGTGCAAGAAACAAAAGAAGCTACCCAACTTAATTATGGGTTAAATGCAGATAATCACATGTAAGAATGTAGTTCATCATCTTTCATTCTTGTTTGACCACTTGAAATCAAAAATCCGACATTTAAACCCCTCAATACTCTTATCTAGTTTCCTTAGGGCCTCAACCTGAGGCTCTTACAACCTCACTTCCCATCCCCTACAAAGCCTGTCACAGGAACACCAATAATGGGTCTTCACTCTTCAGAATGCCTCCTGAACAAGGCACCCGCCAAAGTCCAAACAATGATGCAGTATGAAAACTAAATTTCATTTCAACATAAGAGAAGAACAACTCCAAACATAATTTAGCAGGAGAAATAAATAAATAAATAAATAACTACCAACATAAACCTTTAAAAAAACTTCTGTAGAACTAGTAGCAGTGTTGTCTAGATAACAATGACCCAAGTATATAACTATATATGCAGTAATCCAGTATGCAGTATGAGTTGCTTACCCAGTTTGCGGACACTCCAAAAATAGCCTTAATTTGGGTACAGAAGATCGAATCGAGTAGATTTGCCCACAATAAGCATCAATTGAGACCTTATGAGTATTTCAATGGAATCGCAGAAGTAGATTAGGAAGTCAAGACTGCAGATTAGCTAATTAGGGAAGTAGATTAGGAAGTCAAGACTGCAGATTAGCTAATTAGGGCTCCTGATCGAATTTGTTTTGAGTTTTTGACAGGGTCTGAGAACTAGAGAAGAATGAAGAAGAGCCTTGGTCTATACTCGTGTAAGAAAAATATCCAAGACAGTCAAGTCAAAACATCTGGTCACCATTTTTAAAAATATATATAATTAAAAAAGTTGACCGAGGTTGACCCGCCTACACCAAAAACTCTGCCTAATCCGCCTCGGCGGCCGAAATTCTCCAACTCGATTTTCTGTCCGATTCGGGCAAAGGCGAGGCGTTTGGGCACCGAGGATGCCTAGGCGGCCGCCTAGGCCACTTTTTAGAACACTGTTTTCAACTATATTTTGTGATAAGTGAGATGCAAATTTGAAAGTATGAACATTTTAAGGAGAAGGATTCGAAAGCTGTTTTGTATGGTGATGTTTTTAGCTTTTCATATATGCTTTACTTCCAATTTGATTAAATAATCATGTTTTTCAGGGTAAAGATCGCTATCCTTATCCAGTTGGATACCAGGCTGTGCGAACTCATAATGGAATTACATATAACATGGAAATTCTTGAAGGTGTTAAAGGGCCTTTGTTTAAGGTGTGCATGCAGGCCATGCTTTGTGAATGCAGTACTTCTTCTGTGTTTGATGTAGCTTTCAATTGCATATTAATTGTAATAAGTAAATCAACTAATGCAGATTACGTCTACGGACGGACAGTATTGCTCTGGGCAAACTCCAGATATTGCATGGGAAAGCTTTCAAAAGAAGGGGGCTGCTTGCATAAAGTTGTTGCATGGCAAGAGATTTTCATGCAAGATAGATGGTGTGGAGGTAGAAACTGGTGCATTTGGAACTTAAGCTACTATTATAATTCTAACACACCTTCCATCCCAAATTTAGTGTCATGCTTGCCTTATCAACAAGAAATGTACCGTGTTGCTCCTTTTGGAGAATATATGTAAAGTATGTGTACCACAAAATCTTGTCCTTGCACATTTACCAAAGGAGGGATATAAAAGGAACACATTTTTCGAAGTGTTAGTTACTTAAAAATTTATATACTTGTTGACCATGGCATACATGTTGCGATAGAGGGAGTAATTGTTTCCTAGTTATATTTACTGTTGCAGTATCAACAAAGAAAGAAAACACATAGACCCACTTGTTAAAGGCTTACGCAATATATATGCCCTAGTGTCTAGATAATGATAATTCACATGGAGAACACTTGGTTTTAATTTAAACATCCGGCGTTATGACTGAAGTTTCTCATTGATGATTTTGAGTACATCTATGATTAATATATGATGATTTTGGTATTCCTTGGCTTTAATTGGTTGATGAACTTTGAACGAATGATTATAGCCTTACAGTGTCTAGTATTTATTTGGATCTCTAGCCTATGCTTCCTCGACCATCTGCCATAATTTTCAGATCATGAAAAGAAGCAGACTACACTAACTAGTTTTTGTTGTTTTGCATGCATTTAGCAGTTTTTTGGATTCAAAAACCAAATTGTTCAGAGATTATTTCGAGAATTGGTTGTAAATGTCAGTGGAACTGCGGTATCTTCTAGATTCTGTGAAGTGGCTTTGGGAACAAAGCCAGAACCATGTAGACCACCTGATCAGTTACCATACTCGGAAAAAGAGAAACCACAGGTTTTGGGGAAAAGAAGTAGGAATCATGGACATAATCTGGAGTCACTTAGTGAAAAAACTCTTAAAAAACTCCAGCCTCAAGACCAGGCACAGATTACTGATGAATCAGTTTCCAGATTGGGGAGCCAAAGGAACCACATTCACAGTCACAAGAATTCTTCAAATTCAAAAACCGTTTATGAAAAGAAGGATCGTCTTGTCTCAGAAGAAGATTGTCTAGGTTTCCATTCTGTTGACTCTTCAAAGCATTTCAAATACAAAGACGACCATCTTCCCCAAGAAGACGGTGTGATTAGTTCAAAGAATTTAGCGGGCACCATTTTCAAAGACGAAGAAACTGTAAGAAAGTCACCCATATTGTTTGTATTACTGTCTTTCTTCTATAACTAATTTAGCGGGCACCATTTTCAAAGAGGAAGAAACTGTAAGAAAGTCACCCATATTGTTTGTATTACTGTCCGTCTATATTTTTTTTTCAGTAATGTCCCTTCGTCTTCCAATCTCTTAATATTTAAGTTCTTGTAGAATCTAAAATCTTCTGAATCTTGTCATAAGTTCTACACATGGTTAGTCAGGCGGAGACCTGTGTTTGGGGTTGGATCATGGGCTGAAACCCAGATGATCCTACATCCTAACATAGGTATAAATCTATTGGATAGCAATTATTTTACAATGGAAAAATTCTTAATTTCTCACAGTTTGATAGGTCAAAAATTATCAACACGCAAGGGTTGAGTTCCTCACAACAGGGAGAGAAAGAGGGAGAAACACCCTTACATACTGCTTCACAGATGATGAAGGATTTGAATCTTTGTGCACCTGATACATTGGATCTTGAAATAGGTACTACTTGATATATCCTGTTTATGTTCTTAAAAATATTTAAACATTTGTGTTTTCGCTTGACAGAAATCATACACATCATCTTTCTCAACCCCCATCGCCTTTCTTTACTTTAGTGACCTCGTTGTTATTCAGATGACACTATTAAACTCAATGGGATTCCTTACAATGTGAACAATGAGTGTACTTTGGAAGAAGTGGTACCTGACTCAGATCTGGAAGACGAGATGTTCACATCAAATTTTGTACCCGACTCAGATCCGGACGAGAATATGCTCACATCTAATTTTGTACCCGACTCAGATCCGGAAGAGGACATGGTCACGTCTAATTTTGTACCAGACTCAGATCCAGAAGAGGATATGGTCACGTGCAATGTTGTACCCGACTCAGATCCAGAAGAGGAGGAGATGGTCTCATCTACTGCGCATGCGTTTTCTCAAAAGTCCAATAGTGATCCAGTTGGACAAGACATAACCACGTCAATGATGTCACTTCTTCTTCCACAAGCGGTTCCTCTGCTCAAAAAAGCCACAAGAAAGACAAATACTCACTTTCTTTATAAGAAGACATCCAAGGAGAAAAAAGGCAAAAGTAACCTCTTTGTTGTTGAAGCTTCTCCAGGTAAAGTCTAAAGCTTAACCAGCAGCTTTACTTGGTTGATTAATACTCTTGATAATAATCTGGTTTATCTGCATCTTGACCAGCAATGTCCTTTTCTCTTTTCCTTCTAATCGGGGGGGTAGTTTCTTTTATGCACTTACAGCCACACTGCTTACTGAGAATGTTGATGGAAAAAGGCTACAAGAGATGACTCATATATTAAGTGAAGATCCAGGTTCAGTGGGGCCAATTGGTGGAGATAAAACATCTATCGTTCGTAATTGTTGTGATTATGATTTTTGTGAAAAGGCTGATAATACTAATCAGCGGCCACTGTTTCCAGATGCTGTTGAAGTTGACTTAACTACATTTGGTAAAGACACTTGTACACCCAAAGATGTGGGACTGCCTGTTGGTGTTGATTTGTTGCGGCAGGACTCATCAAGGGGTGGTGTTCAAACAGGTGATGTCAGAATAAATTTCTATCATGACACATATGGAGCCTTTAATGAGGTGCCTCGAAGGGGAGATGGTATTGTATCGAAGTCTGTTTTAGCTTTTACATCTCCCAGGAAAAGGAATATGTGCTTAACTTCGGAAGAAAATTCTGCATGTTGCCCTGACTTACATTATAAGCAAAATGGTGTCAAAACATTGCCTGGTTTTATTGAAGGTAATGCTATCTTCCACCTAGTATCTATTCCTTATTACATGGTGTGTAATTTCTTATGCTGAGAGAGAACTGATTTTAATTTTCTTTTTTATTGCAACTCCCGATGCATTTAAAAACCAATGTCAGGCCCAAATGTTTTACCAAAATGGCATTTGGAGAAAAATAAATGAATTACCAACTCAACAACACCTTTTATCCCAAGGTAATAGGGTGGAAAATGAACCCATGGTAATCCAGAAAAAAAAAATGAATTAAAATTAGATGATAGTAAATACAACTCTTAGTTTGAATAAGAATTTAAAGATGGAACTCCAAAAATCCTAACCTTAATAGTAGGGTCAAGTACCCTTCTGAATATGTGAACCTAAAGTACATATACACACATTCAATAAAATCATTGTATGATTCATAAAAAAAAATTCAATAAAGTAATTTGATAGTGATTCTTAATAACTGTCATATTCAGATGTCACTGTATCTTTATTCTTCATGTTGCTTAAGAAAAAGTATTCCTTTTACATTTTATGTACATCTTAACTTTAAATATGGTTCTGCTTCAGAGAGTATTGTTCTAACCGATGCCGAATTAGAGGCTCTAGAAAGTTTCGATAAAAAAATGCTGAATACGATCAGTGCTGAAAAAGGGGAAGCTGGCACCGGCTACACATCCTTCACTCCAATCCCAGCTGTTGCTAATCCAACAAGACAACGTGACCTGCCTCTTTCAGAAAGTATAATATGCAGAAGTTCCAGAGACCTTTGTTTCCCAGAAACATGTGTCGCTGCTACTAAAGCTGAATCAAAGAATTGTCAACTGGGACCCAGCCACAACTTGATTAAACAAGATTTCAATTGTCAAAGGCTTGATGGTCAACCTTACATTTCCCGTACGGAAAGAAATTGCATGATAAGTGAAGCTGCATTCTGTACTAATGCAGCTTCAGTTACATCACAAAGTCAAGAATTTGTTGGTACTAAAAACTGCATTGGTCCTTTGAATGTAGTAAATCCATCTATATCATGCGAAGGTAAATCTCATGGCTGCGGTGATAATGAGTTTGATGTTTCTGAATCATGGTTTCTGGAGCAGGGGGATAGCTTTTGGGAGGAGATAGATCTAAAAATCGAGAAAATCAAAAGTGTTCCAAACTTGACTACACAGACCAAGACAAAGTGCAAAAATAGTGATCTTGATGGTGTAGTTGATCTTATTGGTTGCTATTTCCACCCCAAACCAGTTTCGTTGGTGTTGTTGAGCACAGAAGATGATGAAATTTATATGTGTGTTTTATGCGGCTCTTTTATGGACAAGAAGTGCACCCTGTTTATATACAAAACCCCAATCCAGGGACATGGATCGGGATATCCTTCTTTCATTGGTTATACATCAATAGCATCTCCAGTTTCAAGAGACTCCTTGGGTAGAGAAGTAAGTTTACTGTTCAATTGATAGTAGGTATATACATCTATAGGCTTCTATTATAATTTGTATACTTCTACTTGACATGTTTCCTGTCTCAGATTACACTGGATAGTTCTGGTTTGCAGTTGACTCCTAATGGGCAGTACCTTGTTTTGCTAAACTATATAAAAGTTTCTTGTTGCAGGTTGACTCCGTTTTTAATGTATATAAGCTTATTACGTCCATTTGAACTTAAGTTCTAGAGATATATGACATTAATTTTCTATTAATGTTCTCAGGGAGGGAAGATTTCCTTGTCCATGCCCAATATGTGCATCGTATTGCTTTGAGAAGAATGCCGTAAAAATTGTGCAAGTAAAACATGGTTACGTTTCGGTTGTGACAAAACTGAAAACTGCTGATACCGTACGCTGCATATTAGTTTGTCACCCAAATTACCTGCTCGTCGCTGAAGAGAGTGAAAGATTGCACCTTTGGGTTATGAACTCAACATGGAGGTGAATTTTCTTTAAACATGCCTATAAATTTTTTATTTCTTGTGCATTCCTGTGCCATTGGTATGCCTTCCTATTTTATTTTTCTACTCCATCTGTTTTTAACAATTGTTTTAAGTTTCTTAATTGGAAAAGTTCATAGAAATAAACTATAAATATAGCTCCCCTATGTAGTCTCATATTGCGAGACTCAAGATTTTACCATGAACTGGTGATAGTGATCTAATGGTCCATCTATATTCATCTGGTTTATGTTTTTCTAAGCTGATATTTTCCACATGCAGTGCAGAGATAGATCAAAGCATTTTACCAACATCTGATAACATAGTTCCATATATAGTGGACTTGAAGAGAATATCAAAGTGTTCCAATCTGGTTCTTGGTCATAATGGGTTTGGGGAATTTAACTTATGGTATGTTGCCTCTCTCAATGGAAAAATCACTTGTTGTATGCCTTTATTTAGTTTGTGACATTTTCCTTTTTACTTCGTCTCTGTAATTTCTTCCTCCCATTGGAGCCACCTTTTCTATATTCAAATTATATGCTCTTACTTGTGATCTTCTATTATTCATCTTGCTAAAGAAAAACTTAAAAAGAACCAGTTGTAAAATGCCTTCTTAGTATCTGCTGAAAAGCAGCTTTTAAATTTCTTTCAGGGATATTTCGAAGCGCATCCTTGTAACCAGCTTTTCTTCTCCAAGCACCTCAATTTCTCGGTTTTCGCCAATCAGTTTGTTTACCTTGCAAGGACAAGGTCTTGTGACACACCAAGATGAAACGGAGAACATTAATGATGTAAATAAATTTGTCTTAGAGAGAGGCGACGCCCATGCCGGTCTTCCACTGAAGAGCAAAGACCTGGCCATTTTGCTTCTTATCTCAGCTAACTCAGATCCCGATCATCACGGCAATCTATCCAAGACAAGTGAAGGGTGGAGGCAAGCTTTATTGGTTAATAATACCGTGATTTCAGAAAATGTTTTGGATCCAAGGTTCTATGACTCTTGTTACCTCTCATTTTTTGTAGCGGTTCCTTATTTATTCCCAATTTTTGCAAGGGGTTTCTCTAGAACTTGGTGGGTGTTAAATGTTTTTCTTTTGAAATATAAATCAACAGAAATAGGATTTCAATGAAAATGGCGGTCCATCATTTTATTTCTCAAGTAGGCAGTGTCTGTAATTTATAATGAAGTCATTCCAGATGGAGGACGTGACTGATGTGACAGGAGTTTTAAAATCTTGTTATATTTGTCATTCTTGTTAGGTCTTTTACCTTCATAGCTTATATTTATGTGTACAACTTCATTGGACTGTTGCTACTTTCTCATGGAAGTTTGAAATTGTGAAATTGACCATGCAGGGCTTCTGTTATTGGCACGTCAGCTGATCATGGAATCATTGGCACATATGATGGAGATGTGTACATGTGGGAATTGTCAACGGGAAAGGTGCTCGGCGATTTGCACAATTTCAAAGGTGTGTCTTCATGTTGGACAGATCGGTGTTCCTTCATAATATGCTTTCATCTGAAACTCCTACTTTCTGCATGCATTTTCTATCCATAAATTAATTTTCAGGTAACATACGCGCATGAAACTTTTTAACTTTGTGATTTACAATTCTTCCTAATTTATACTTTTAAATACTTTCACCTTTCTTGTTTGTCATTTTTTCTTTTAGACGACTCTGTTTCTGGTAATCATTACGTATTTTTATTTTGAGCAATCATCTTCAATCTTATGAGATAATAGTGTATCTGCCGTCCATAGTGATATAATCAACTCAAGTACACTTTTTTATATACAGATATTTGCGAGAAATCTCAAAAAATTTGTTATGGAGTACCTTTTCAGTTTCTTGACTGAATATCTTCCTTTGGTGTGATATTTATCAGGTTGTGGTGTATCATGTATTGCTACTGATGATTCAAGCTCGGATGCATTTGCTGTAGCAGCTGGTTGTGAGTTGCGGGTATATAATAAATACTTGCAATCTCACTCAACTGGGAATATGTAAATCAGTTGTAAACCTGCAACTCTTTTTGGTGACCTTTTACACCCAGCAAACAGTTTTTTGAGTCTATATAATATTGACAGTTAAACAATGCTAGACTATAGGCATTGGCACATTAGTACATGATTATCATGTTTTTGTCAATTAAATAAAAGGGAAATTGATTCTTTCTTACAATTATGAGTGATTTTGTCCATTCACGTCTACGTAAGGAAAGTCCTGTAGAAATATTAAATTTATTTGTTAAAATATTATTTTGTTAAATAAAAAATTTAGAATTGTTAGTCAAGTCTGATTTGATTACTTTGCACTTTAATTAGGTGGCTGATAATCACCATTTACTAAAACTTGAGCTAGTATTGAAAAATGTTTATTTGAGTAAAATTTATTAGGAAGATGAAAGAGAGCTAAATTAAGGAAAATTATGCTTTTATTTTTATCGTAGAATGTGTAAACAATACTTAAATAGCAAATACTTTTTGTCCCTCTAAAAATGCACTTAAAAAGGAATAGAGAGTAAATATTTGACTCAGGTGAAATGAAGGAGAAAAAAACAAATAAAAACTTAAAATTCGAGAGAAGTTAATATAGAGGAAAAGGGACCTATAAAAGCTTGGATATTATTGAGAAAAATCAATTAATTAGGTAATATATATATATATATATATGCACACACACACACAGATATGCACAAAAAGCTCAAAGATCGAAATTTGGATTGGACTTGGCCTGGTCAAAGTCTAACCCGGTCTTTCAAAAGCCTAGTGGTCTAAGTTAGTCCTTGATTTCGAGTAAAAAATCGGACTGAAGCTTGGATCAATCTAGGTCAGTCCAAAGACCAGTCTTAATCTAAGCCTAGACTACCCCTGCTGTGACGACCCAGTTATCCTTACTCTTCAACTACACTAGGAAACTGTTCATCAAAATGCTCTCCCTTGAATGATTGGGGTTGCCCAGTCATTCCTCCCTCAACATGCATATCCATCTCACTTTTGTTACCATTAAATTATACATACATTCAGGACGGAAAGTAAAATTACTAATTATTACAAACCAACTTCGATATTTAAATAATTTACATAATCACCCTCGCGGGTTAGTGCAAAAAGCCTCAGAATCTACTTTCCTTGGTGTCTTCCTAAGACGCATCCGTTTCGTCCACCCTTTTGTAGTCAGTTTTCTTATCTCCTATAGCTGAAAAGTTTTAATAGAATAACAGAGTCAGCGTGGGACACTCAGCAAGTACAACTCTATTCAATAACACATTTAAAAACATATTCAATAACTTGAAACATTTCATTGGAAACATTTATTTCAACAAGTTATAATATTAACGAGCATGCAGAGTAAAATAAACGTGCAAGTACTTACCCTCGCTGAGCGAGTATGCGCTACTT
>JAUMHB010063150.1:0-14335 GCA_032359685.1 Pittosporum tobira
GTTTTAACTTAAAACTAATTAAATATTAAAAAAATTACATAAAATATTATAATAACTTTTTATAATATATCAATAAATAATTGTGTCTAATCTGGTCAATACCGGACATTCGAGCTAGTTATATAAAAGACTTGAACACGTTAGAATATTTATTGTTTGTAATCATGTAAAAAGTAACATTGATTTTACCATTTTACAATTTCAAAAATTAATTATTGATATTCAAAAAGCGGCTCCGCAAACAATTTACTACATAATAGTCTCAATTTAAAAATTAAAACACACGCAAATCAAGTACAATATTCCAATATTATCTCAAAACTAAATGAAGAGAAAAAGTATGTATATATTTATTGTACACTCATTGTATATAAAATAATACAAAGTGTATTATTTGAGGATTTAAATATTTAATTTAAAAAATAAAAATATTTATTTTTCTTTTAATTATGTTACTCATTATATTATATTTTATTAAAATGGTGTACAATGAGTGTGTAATTGATACGTATGTAGTTATACTCCTAAATGAAATAGTATCAGGGATACATGGAGGATAATAAGGACAGCTGACTAGCTCAAATTTAAAATATATTGTATAATTTATTAAATTTAAAATAAAATTGACTTAAAATTCATTTAACTTTATAATAAAAACATAGTTTTATAATATTCCAATGATTAATCTATATTTCAGAACATATTTATTCATTAAAATTTTGTATTGAGTTTGCATCTGAGTGACAACGTTTTTATTGGATGGAAATGGGGAGCGTGTACTTCGAAAGAAGTTGTGGTTGCCCTCTTCCAAATCTGTCCTTGCGCTAACTTTTGTGGGCGTGAGCTGGTTTGTGTTGGCAACTGAGTAAATGCAGTGGTCCGTTGGAGAACACGACATCAAATGCTTGTTTTTCAGAGGAAAATGACATCTGTGTTCCTTTTCTTGATTCTTTCTCCTTAAAAACTCGTTGATTTTAAGGATTGAGGGGCCAAGGCGTTCGAGATTGGTGTTTTTTTACCTGTAAGTTATTCCTCTAAGAGACTGATGTTGATAATGTGATAGTATTGCTTTTCCAACAAAAGTACGGTTTGTCAGTCCTAACTATGAATTCCTGGCACACAAATTTTAAGACGTATAAAAAATATATTAAAATAATTAAATTAAATTTAAATTTATTATTTGTATTATATAATCATATGTTAATTTTTGATTATAATTTAAATGTTATAAAAATATAATAAAATTAATATACTTTTCATAAAATTTTAAAATTTATATTACATAATTATTAAAATATATTACTTATATTAATGTACAGAGCATTCATTACCTTTACTAATCTTAAAGACACACAATATTACGTGTGTGTGTGTATTTATATATATACACACACAAATAAAAGATGAAAGACTAATTAAAATTGTAGTAAGAAAATAAAAAAAATTAAATTTAAATATTATTTTTTGTAATTGAGAAATCTAAATATCGTCTCTGTCACATACGCTATTTATGAGTGTAAACTATTAAAGTACTTTAACTTCAAAATTGCCCTGTTACAAAAAATAATTTAAATTAAAACTGCCAATATTGAAGCGTTGAAAATTTTCACTTACGTTAAAATTTATTTGTCCATTATTATAAAATTATATTATTTATTATTGTAAAATTATTAATTTAATGATTCATATGAGAGTTGATATCGCGTTGATATATGATTAATAAATTTGGTTAAACCATTCTCGTAACTTATTGAAAATTAATTAGTTGAAATACTTAATTAATTTAATATCAAATTAAAAAAAATAAAAATAAATCATCGATTAACTTTCTTTTTCATGGGGTATGAATTGTTGAAGGAGTAGAAAAAGGTTTACTTGTGACGGGCCGTCTGCGCTTGACTCTTCAGCTTGCGTGGCACCGTCTCTGTCGGCCATTAGAGAAGATGGTCCCGCACGTGTTGTCCCTTAGAAAACGTGGTGATAAGTAGCCCAACAGAAGCTTCAATTTCCCACGGTCAGAATTGTGTGTCGGGTACGGGAGACTCTTTAACTGTATGAATTGCGGGATTCGACCCATCTCCATTATCCTTATCTTTAATTTGCTTCAATTTTTTTAGAGTTTTATTTTTTGCACACACTTTTTTTTTCTAAATTAAAAATTTAATTATAAAATATATATATATATAATATATATATATTTACGTAATTATATAAACATATATTCATGTCTTTATAGATATATATATATATATATATATATATATATATATATTTATTTATTTATGTTAATAATAAAACATAAAACTACATCCACAATCACAATATGAGGGTTTATGTTTATTCACACGGCACTGCATCCGTAGAAATGTGAATATGGTTAAAAGACAGTGCAAATGCGAATTTTCGGTGTCTCCTACTGGTGTTGTCTACCTTACAATCCCGGCTACCATCACCTTTCCAACATTGAAAAGCGATACAAATGGGCGCAGTCATACGAATAATCCGTTCGTCGGCAAGCATGGTTTTCTACTTCTTGATGAGTGATGAACAATTTGATGAAAAACGTGCTCTTGCGGGGGGTGCGACCTCATGGCCAAGTCGGCAGTTTCAACTTTCATTTATCACATTCATTTTTTTTTATTATTTTTTTTGACTAATTCGAAGTTCTGAGGCAGGTTCTTACCCAAAATTGTACAAAATACCATATTTTTATGTTTGAAAATTAGATATGTCTATTGATTTTTAAAATTAATTTGTACTAAAAGTTTAAAAATTAAAATTAAACTAAACCGTAGTCTTTTAAGATTCTCCTTATTTTTTAACCCCCCAAAAAAAAAAAAAAATTAATTTTAATTTTTAAAAACTGATTCTTAAAATTTTCAATTTTGAAAGTAACATAAATTTATTATCAACACAATCCATAGTAAAATATCAAACTAATTTAAGATTAAAAATAAATTAGCAAATTAATTTTTAAAGCTAAAAAAATAAAATAAATTATATCGTGAGACGTGGAATGTCAAATTATTTTTTTTTCAATTTGCGGATAGGATCAATTGAAGTAAAAGGCCTTAACACGTAATTGCTCAATAATTTCATAAGTGTCACACCATGGAAATGCCACACCACCAATACACGAATCAATAGGCGTATTACTAGACATGCAATAAAAGTAGTACTAATACTAAATATAGTACTAAATATTTGAAAATACTTGCATAGGTTTTCGCTAATTGTCTTTGTCACTGACAATTGGGCTTGGGTTCGTAATATTGGGCTTGAAGGAGTCATTATCAATATTTCTAACAATATAATGAACAAGCAAAACTTGTCCATATCTTTTGTTTTCCGCCCATCTCATTATGCTTTTCAATTGTTCCCTTTATTTATTATTATTTTTTTTAACAAATTTTTAATGTGCACTTGAGATTTATGATCTGAAATGAAATTATTTTTTATAGAGTTTCGTATTTATGATCTCCTCATTTTGAAAATGTTATCATAACGTTCACTATTACTTAAGCAACCTTATAATTTTCGTTTAAAATTTACCAGAAACATAAATATAAGTATGCTTTATTCATTGAAAAAGCAAGTGAGGGATCGTGTTTGTGCATAAATATAGGTTTTTTTCATTGATCAAACTTGCAAATGTTACTGAACGCAAGTTGAGTTATTAGTATAAAAACAGGAATTCTACACATGCCCAACCCCTTACCTGATTAACCCTTATTCATTTACTTACTCGTGTTATTGTGGTCGGTCCCTAGCTCCGTTAACCCCTTGTCCTTTTACCTGCTCCCTCCATCTTCCTAAAATGATGAGTTATACATTATTCTTTTTATTACGGAAAGAAGAGTATACGAAATGAATATTTTTCAACCGACCTAAAAAAAAAAAAAAATGACATGTCTCTAACTATTTGATTTTGGCTAAAGTCATCCTCTATATGTCTCTTTCTAAACTTTTTTGTGTCTAGCATTGTATGACCTATTTCTTTGGCAACATTCACTAATCTCGACCTTCATTCAAACGTCATATGTATTTGATTAAGATGTTTTTGGGATACAGTACTGTAATTGGCAAATCTATGTACTTGTATTTGTATTAATTTTTTTCATCATCAGTGTGAGTTATTAAAATACAATTGAATTCGTATTAATTTTTAATTATTTTTTTATTAGTAAAAATGAGCTTATAATATGAAACTCAAGGGATATTACGAGTAATGCCTGCAGAATATATTGCACTGAAATTTGAGCCAGAGACATGATACATTAATAACATTGGAATTATCCACCGTAAATTACTATACCTATTGGATGAGCCGTCCCAAACTGATGTACGCGACCCCACTCTGAGTTTGTTTGGTAGAGATTATAACAATTGAGTTTACGGTTTAAATTTATTATTATAATAAAAAATTAAAATTATATTATCTTCGTCTTAAATAAAAAAAAAAAAAATCAAATTAATTATTGTAACGCAAATCAAGAAATTTTATTTTTATTTTTAAAATAAGAGAATCATCATATATTATATAAAATTTATTTATCTCCATAGAACTCTTATTATTTAAATTATACCTTTAGTCTTTTATTTTAGAACGAATGTAATATTTAAATTATAAATTTAATTTTTTAAACATTTATTGATCTACAAAATATGAAATTTTGTTGAGTTTAAATTCTATTCCATATCATATTTAAAAGTTATAGAAGGTGTAAATGTCAATACGTCATTAGCTCTACGCATGTTACAACAGGAGCTTTCCTTCTAATTATGAGGCTCCTCCTTCAATAAAAACACGTGATAGCGATGTACTACCGAAAAACAAAAAGTAATAACGTCATGTCATTGCATTTATAAAATTTAGTACAAAAAAACGTTAGTCCAAAAGGCGAAACATAATTGCACCGAACTATATTTATGATAGTTTTGTTATATACTGTATCGAGTTTGGTGTATATAGCACGATTCTTAAATAGTTTTTAAAAGAAACAAAGATAAATATCCACGTTCTTAATTTGATAGTCATGTCACAAAATTATATCCGATTTGATGAAGTTATAGACAAATTATTCAAAATTATATTTTAAAATAATTACAAAAGGAAAAGAATATAAGCAAGCAGTCCATACTGTCTTCAGGGCAGCTTTGGTGAATGGTGATCTTTGTCGAGGTTTGTGCATAACGAAAGACGCCATCATAGCGGCCACTTGGTGACCGTTGTAATGGCATGTCAAACCAGGTACAAATTAGAATTTCTGTTCATTTCAGTGTGTACTGACCTCAATGCTATTACATGCAAATGATCGCCCTCCAACAAGAAAAGAAAAACAAGGAAACTCCACAATAACGAAACAATAAACATAATATACTAAAATTATGAATTATGAAGAAACCAATACTGGTTTCCAATTTGGACTATAATAGGCATTTCTAGAAAAGGTTCATATATCAACTGAAAGGGTAACGACGTGCAACCTGAGATGAGAGTGAAAAGTCATAATTTAGTCGAGTATTCTGCTTTTTTACGGCAAAATGAGGTATATCCTAACACAGTCATTGCTTTTGTTGACTTTTTTCTCAGAATTCAGACTCGGAATATGATTTTGAAATTAACTAGATGTGTGTTGGTTTTCATATTTGTACGTGGGTGGAACCTCCTTGGTGCCTCTATGGATAAAATTTCTTACCTGTTTAAAAAATAGAAGGAAGTGTCTAACACACACACACACACCCTGAAAAACCATGGCAAGATTCCATATATGATTTCATAAGAACACAATAACTTGACAAGCACATCTAAAAAGAAAACCCCAACTTCCACATATACCAACATTATACTTAAGACACTAAACCATTATCAACAAATTATACCTAATGTTCATGCCAACGTCGTGGCTCTAAAATCATAAACAAAAATACAACTAAAATTCAATCCTCCTCTTCTGTTCCTTTTTGTTTTCAAGTTTCAGAATTTGATTCTCACATCCACCAATCACATGAAAAGCCTTCTGATTCCGCATTAATTGAATTAATAGCTAAGAAGTTCTATTAAGAGTCCAAGAAACAAGAGCTCCAAGCTTCTTCTTTTTACTATTTACATATTTCAGTCCAAACATGTGTATCTAGAACTGATATCAATGTTAAAGAGAACACATAATAAGTCCTTTGAGATAAACAACATTTAAGATTATTGTTTAAAATTTACAAATGACGGGACCAAAAAGGGGCCCGGGGGTGTGCGCTGGGGGGTTGGGGGTGTTTGTTGAGGAATGATAATAATAGTTACAGAATTCAAACAAACCTCATTGTACCCCAATGACAAAGCTACCCTGTGAACAGCATCTTTGAAGTCTTCAGTTCTATCTCTGACTTTTGCCATTCCCTTTGGATCCACTCGTTGCTCCCAAATTTTAAGAAAATAAGGAAGAGCCCTTCTATAGATAAGCTGTAAAACAAAATGAGGTTAGGAGATAAAAAATGTAAATCCCTGAATGGGGTAAACTACTTGGTCTCAGGGAAGAGTACCTTTTCTAAAGTAATAAATCAGTGATCGGGGGATTAAATAATTGCTCCTCTTGAAGTTTCCGGAACAAAGTCACAACTCACAAGTTAGTTTATTTTAACAATGATGCTACTAAAGTACAGTTACAAATTCTCCCTCATAATTTAGAACCTTTTAACATCAATACTGAACTGTACAAATGTGACCTGCTGTCATAGACTCATGCTTTGCAAGTTTGCAGATTTGAAGTTTTCCCTTCTAAGTTTTTAGTTAAAAAGGTTAAAAATCCTGAGAAACAAAGCAATAATATACAATTATACAAGTACCTCTGCACTTGTCGAGTGTTAACTAAGCTCAAAATGTATAAGCGGTTTAAGCAAAGAACAAGACTGGAAACAGGATCTATTTTGAACAATTCCATTCCACTATTGGCAAGTGTTGTTAAATGCGCGCCTAGGCTAGAGGAACATTGAGGCTCATGTATGCAGCCCCAGGCCTCTAATGAGTAAGAATAGTGACTAATAACAATAGTCTGCTTAAACATTGTTGTTGTACTAAACGAACTTTTAGTGGAAGTTGTACTAAACGAGTTTTTAGGTCAAGGTGCTGAAAGAGTTATATTTCCTCAAAACAGAATTCATAAATGCAAAAAGGGGTAGATTCTCCTTATCATGAATGGGTCTACTTCAGCAGAAGGAAGAGCTATTCTTGAAAAAATTGTCGAGACAGATTTCCAAAGCAAAGTGGTCAATAAAGTTAGTAGTATCGTTGGAAAAATTACTTACTCCCAACCATCCCAGCCAACCCCAACAAAAGTATGAAGGTGTTAATACATTAAACGTGCCATACACTCTACATTGAACATTAAAGGACACGTATGGTGGTAGCACATGTATAGATCTTTTTTAAGGTGTCCATATCTTAAAAATAATTCCAAAACCTTTAGACACGTGCTGTATCTCATTATATTGAAATTTGAGTTATAATATTATTCTAAATTTTGAGATATCACACTGCTCTAGCATGTCAGGAAAGTGTAGCTGGTGGAAGAAATTTGGTAAATGTCATCCCAGAACGAGTGTTCTAAAATTCCTTCTGGGGCCCAAATAGGTCCTCTACCACCTTGATTTGGCTGGATGCCGAGTAACCTACTTATGCAATGTAGAAAAAGGTGGTCCACACTCCAGTGTTTCTTCCTGGCAGCTACACGTAATACACCTCTTGGAAGCCCATGTACGAAAGCACGCCATGCACATCCTTCGTTATTATTGACAAAATTGTTTACTCAATTTTCATATTGTATTAAAAAAATACAATACAACTTTAATCCCTCCATCATGCCCAAAAAAAAAATAAAATTAAAAAAATATATATTTTGAGTTTTACTTTGTCTCAAAATGATCGCAAAGATGGCTGAAAATAATTTATTATTATTCATCTTTGCGGGAAAACAATAAAATCATCTTGGGGATTTAAAATACAGAGATTAAACAGTTTCAGTCGTGAAGTTATAATGTTCTTACTAACAACAGATAGAAGTGCACAACCTCAAATGCATTACCATCATACCATATCTCAACATTGTGAATTTGTGATGATGCTGTCAATATTAAAAAATAACAGCTTAATGTTGAATTTTCTCTAAAAAATGACATCTTTTTGGAATGTCTAGTATTGTGACACCAAAATCCATAAATCAACCAACAGTTGCTACTGAAAACTGCAGATAGAAGGGCACAACCTTATATGCATTACCAACACATATATAGTACAACAAGCCAAGGTTCGGATTTTGATGATGCTCTCAATATCAAAAAATTACAGCTTAATGTTGATTTTCCAGCAAAAAATGATATCTTTCTGGAATGTCCAGTATTGTGACACCAAAATTTATAAATACGCGGAAATTGGTTTTTAAAACAAATATCTTTCAAAGTATTTATAAGAACCGAGTTTTGTACCATCTTATAATGAAGAACTGGAAAATCTTGAAAAAATAAAAACAATAAGCAAAGTATGTACAGAATGTATATCATCACCAAGCAAGCTTAAATCTTTCATATGAATACATATCCCACTCAACACAAAATAAGAAAAAAAAAAAAACGTTGGTAAAGAGAGAGGAAGTACTTACGAAGGAAGACTAAAGATCTGAACCTCCTGATCAACGGTGAAGCCTCAGCGATGTAACCTTCAGCGTGGCATGCACAGATCGGAGAAGACTGAGATGTAGAACACCGGTAGATCCGTGGAAGGAAAGGAAGAAGTGAACTGGTGGGAAGCAGGTGAGCGAACGGAGCAGAAAGCTGAATGGACCGATTGCCGCGCGACGGTCCGGAAAAGAGATAAGGGTAGGTTCGTCATAGCAATAGTAAAGGCGGGATAAGGCGGTAATTATACATAAAAAGTTGCTGCACAGTAAAAAAAAAAAAGAGAGTTTAGATTCATTTCAAAGATTAACTAAATAAAATAATTCTGATAATTTAATTTTAATCAAAAGACTCTAAAATTATAAATTTTTACACTTCATAATTTAAAGGGTACAAAAAATTTCATGTATCACTAAACATTATTACAGTACAAAAAAAATAAAAAATAAATCAAATCAAATCTTATAATGCTTGAATCAAAATTGAACAATACCAATCAATTTAATTAAATAATATTATATAATCAATTTTAATTATATATATATATCTCATGAATTATTGGCCTCGGATTGAATTTGATATGCTCACTCTACCTTGTTTCTTCGTAATTTGGGCATTCAGTGAGTATGAATTTGGCAAATCACTAATAAAATATTTCTACTGGTTTCTCTCTTTTTTTTTTTTCGTTTTAATTTTAAGAAAATACTTATTTATCATACGTATTTTATAAAACTATAAAAATAGATAAAACATATATTTTTTTTATTTTATATTAAGTATAATGATTTAATTTTTTACGAAATTTAAAAAATTTATTAATTTGATACAAAATTTAATTTTTGTCTTATCCTCTTGTCGGTTTCAACTTCGAATAATATAAATTCAAAAAGAGTGGTTACAATTCATCGGCATTTCAAAAAAGATAGGTCATATGTTAGAAAAATAATTTTATAAAAAGAGTAAAATAAATATTTTATAATTTTAAATTTAATAAAAAATATATAATTATTTTAAAATATAGAAAAAAATAAATATTATATTTATTTTAAAACAATGGAGAATTTCCTAACAAGTATCCCCCTCCCCCTACTGACACTTGGCAGTGTTCCCTTTATTTTTAAATGGGCAAAACTCTTGACATCTCTGATTGTCACTTTCATGATAAATTGTACTCAATCTACTTTGGATCTTCTACAAAAGTGTGCCCTAATTTTGACCATAGAATCCACATTTTAGACATAAATATGGTGACAGAAAAGTCAAGCCAGCCAACTTATTACTGCTCACGAAAGGGAGGAGAGTGGATAATTAATCTGAAAATGGCCCTCCCCATTTGTCATATGCTCAATTATTTTTTGGCTCATGACATACACAATTTTATTTTATTGACTTTTTTTTTTCTATAAAAAATAAAAAAAAGTGCATTGAATATAAAAACATTATGAGTTAGTGACAAGGATATGTACTTTTTGTATGATTACAATTACAATTAAGAGAGCAGCCAATTGTTCATTCACCTCTATTTCTTAGTAATAGATATGGACCAATTATTTTAAAATTAAAAATAATTTTAAACTATATGAAATTTAAATTTAATATAATATAATATTAAAACTTATAGTATTACATAAATTTATTAAAATTTTTTAAAGGACTGATTAAATTAAAAAAAAGTTGAGAAAAGAAAATGAGTGATTTAAAAACGATTAGAAAGCAAATATATATATATATATATATATATATATATATATATTTTATTTTATTTTTTTAAAGAAAATTCCATTACGGTGACAAGGAAGAATGGATCCCATTAGGCATTAGCGCTGGTAAAGCCACTTGCTTCCGTTGTAACATAAACAAAGATTGGTGTCAGACTGCCAGGTATACTACTGATTGCTGCGAGTAAAATGAGGCCCTTCTGCAGCGATATTTTAGAATAGTTTAAAATTAATTATTAATTTAAATTTTAAATTAATAAATAAATTAATTAATTTTATAATTTATTTAAATTTAATTATAAACGAATCAAATAAATTGTAATGAGGAGAGTAATAATTTTTTAACATTTACATTTTATTTAAGTAGACATTATAATTTTAAATTTAGAATAATCGCAAAAATTTGCCGGTACCTAAAGAGGGTTCAATTTTTATCATTAAAAAACTTTAATTAATGTTAATGTTACAGAGTAGGATAGGACGGTGGACGGAGGGGTTGTAATGCTCTTAATTCCATTTGGTGTCACGGTGATTGTATTATAAATCCCTAAGGTTTCGAAATTCTTTTTAAGATATGGACATCTTAAAAAAGAACTGTAGCTGGTGCCTGGTTGAAGCTGTAGTATCGTCCTTCTCCAAAACTACCCCTACGCAATATATCCAAATCCTTTCATCTCCCTATACTCGATCTCCCAACTCGTTTCACCAATTACACAATCTGTGTCCAAATTCCAACGCCTAGAGCCGAGCTTTCACCCGTCGCTCCTCCCGCCGGCGTGAACTCCAGTTCAGGCACATATTTTCCTCTCTCTCTCTCTGTCTATATATATCTGCATATTGTCTATTGATACGCATATTTTACTGTTTGCTCAAAGCGTAATTAAATTAGTTTGGCTTCTCATAATTTTAATTAATAATTATGCATCATATCTGTAATGTTTGTTGATAAAGCGAGCTGTTCTTCAGAAGAAGCAAGAATATTGGGGTAGGATATGAATATTTTAGTTCTTCGGTCAGAAATTCGAAGTAGTTAGAAATCTTGTAGTGAAAGATAATGAACTGTATATTCTTACCTTCACCAGATTTGCTTAGCTTTTTCTTTAAGCAGACCGTTGTTATTAGTCACTATTCTTAGTCATTGGAGGCCTGGGGCTGCATACATGAGCCTCGATGTTCCTCTAGCCTAGGTGCGCATTTAACAACACTTACCAATAGTGGAGTGGAATTGTTCAAAATCAGATCCTGTTTGCAGTCTTGTTCTTTGCTTAAACCGCTTATACATTTTGAGCTTAGTTAACACTCGGCAAGTGCAGAGGTACTTGTATAATTGTATATTATTGTTTCATTTCTCAGGAATTTTAACTTTTTTAACTAAAAACTTACAAGGGAAAACTTCAAATCTACAAGAGTCTATGACAGATTAATGGACTTATCCAAAAAAAAAAAAGGGACTTGGTGGCTATTAATGGAAATTATAGCGGAGAGATTATGGTTGGAACGCCTTGGTAGCATGTCGTTGGCTTTTGGGATCTCACTCTGCAGTTTAGGAAAACAAGTAAATAATAACTCAAAACCCATATAACCAAGTCAACCCGAAAGCTAAAATACCCATGATTCATGTGAATTAAAAACAAAACCGTCAGTGACATCTAGGTTTACTTGTTTAGATCTTGGATCAAAGAAAGAGGGGAGAGAGGCCGCGAGTTGCAATCTGCGATCTGTGAGCTTGAGATTCCTATTAGTTCAGATCAATTCCATCACGAGGAGTCTCCTACTAGGTATATCCACATATATAAAATTATGCATAACTATCTCCATCCTCTCAGTTTGATGTGCTCTTCCCATATTTAATAGTTCAATAGTTATTATGTACTTAAATTACTATCTCATCCTCTAGCTTATATGATGCCGATCTTGCATTTTTTTAATATGAACCTCCGACTCTCAGATCTCAGCATGCTGAATTCAATATTCGTGCTTTAACTAGTATCTCCATCATTCAATTTTTATGTTTTCTTTTTAATGGTATTTATTGTTTAATAGTTTTAATTATGAAATGATAATATATTTGTCAACATATATATATATATATATATATATATATATATATTTAAATATTATTTGCATTTCCTAAGTATTTTTCGGATGTCTCAGGCATTCTTCGTGTGTGCTGCTGATCTATGATTATTCTTAACTGAGCGTAAAAGCGTAAAAAAATCAATTGAAAAGTCATGCAAAAGGATAGTGGTACACCCACTGCACGATTTCGGCGCCGCAGAGGTTCAAATGAGGTGAGTTGCTGGTCTAGCTATTGTTATATTTTTAATTCATGGTTATCAAAATAGGTTGTCCTCAGAGTTACAAGAAAACACTAACTTGGTAGTGAAGATTTGCAAAAGTGCTACATTTCCATTTCGTAACACTAAATTTGGCAACCCAAATTTTTTTTAGTCCTCATACTTTAGACCAAACTTACATATCAGGAAAGAAGGGGGTTAAACATCAAATATGGGTCACTAATTTCACAACATTTTATGCATAAGTTTTCAAAATAAGAAAATTAATTAAGTAGCTAAACTGCTAAAGAACTTCGGGCATTATGGAAAACAGAGTTACATGTGGATACACCGTAACACATTTTGTTGTGGATGTGCACAAATCTATACATAGCATACCACGTTATATTGAGTAAAGGCTTAACATTGAAGTTTCCTAAAAATGTTTAGTCCAAATTGAGGATGGAAATTTTAGAATTGCTGCTCGAGGGATCTTTCTTGTCTTCTTATTGTTGAAGCCTCATGAAGCCACTTGCATGTCTTGTTAGCTACTAAGTAGGGATTATAAGGATTATAAAAAGTAGGTACTTGCCTATTTCAACAGTGCGAGAGTTCATTGACCTTACTCTCTCTGTCTCTCTCTCTCTCTATATATATATATATGTGTGTGTGTGTGTGTGTGTGTGTATAGGGGTGTGTGTGGGTGTGGGTGTGGGTGTGTCGTTTTTGGCGTTAATTGTTTAGTGTGGATGCCAGGTTTGCCCGGACGTTGGCAAGGCAAATGGAGGCCACTTACTTGTTAACGATACCAACAAGTACCGGTCAATGTTAATACGTGCATATTCAACTTTATGGATGATTGGTGGCTTTGTCTTCGTAATCTACATGGGCCATCTCTATATTTGGGCCATGGTTGTTATTATCCAAATCTTCATGGCAAAAGAGCTGTTCAGCCTATTAAGAAAAACACATGAAGATAGTCACCTTCCCGGATTTAGGCAATTAAATTGGTAAGCAAATTCATAAATATATATTTTTTTCCAAGGGTTTTAAGAACAATCTTTGCTGTTTTTAACTTTTTAATTAAATATGTTTCTTAACTTTGTAATTTCCTCTTTGCAGGCATTTTTTCTTCACCGCAATGCTGTTTGTGTATGGCCGAATTCTTAGTCAGCGGCTCGTTAATACTGTTACCTCAGACAAGTTCTTATACAAACTTGTGGGCAGATTTATCAAATATCACATGGTTACTTGCTATTTCTTGTATATTGCAGGTTGGTCCCATCTTTTCTGTTATAATGCAGAATTGTTTTAAGGAATTACTCTCTTCGTCCCGTAAAATTTGCCTCGTTCGATTTTTTTTTTTTGTGAAAGACCACCATTTTTCGGATCAAAATTTAGGCGATTCCTTAAATATATGGGCGTTAAGACTATAATCATAAGAAAATACATCAAATGCACTACTAGTTTAAGTGTTCGTGTGTTTGAAATTTAAGTAAATACGCTTATTATTAAAACTAAAATTGGTCAATTTGACCAAAAAATTTCAATCTAGCGAGTTTTAATGGGATGGAGGGCGTATTTCTAGTGGCTGAATCTCCATCTATATTTTGATTGGCCTCAGGTTTTGTGTGGTTCATTCTTTCCCTAAAGAAGAAGATGTACAAGTATCAGTTT
>JAUMHB010063161.1:3052-14334 GCA_032359685.1 Pittosporum tobira
TTATTATTATTATTATTATTTATTTGGCTGAATGTATTGGACCAATTTATTTTGGACCATTTTGTTTTTAGTGTATTAGAAAATTTAATATAAGCAATGTAATAAAATGAAATTCTGCTTAGATGTTTTTCATCCGTGGATTGATGTCGACACTTCAGATCGGATCTTGGAAGATTTAGATATTTAAAAATCCTGAAATATGTGAGCTGTCATGTATACGGGGCTGAATACTTATCGAAAAGAATTACTATTAATTAATGTAAAGCAAGGAGGAGTAGATGAAGGGAACTTGTATTTGAATTATAAATGAATATTTAACAGTATATTTACATTACACGTCCATAGTATAAATTTGCCGAGGCTAATACAAAGGCACTGCTATCTGCGGTGGCTTAGGTGGCTTCTGCACCTCTATAATGATCTTCTCGGCTCGCGGAGGCTCACATGGACAAGGCATTGCTATAAACTTTGCAACTCGATCTCCAGGCATTAGTACCGGCAAACTCTCATTCTCTTTATGCTTTAAATCCTGCAGAATATATTAAAAAAAGAAAAATTAGAAAACAAGCATATGGAGTATATATATATATATATAACTCATGGTTCTAACCCTAAGAAATTGATTAGGGAATTAGTTAGGTACGTACCATGTGTGTTGGTTTAGGTTTGGAGGGAGGTTGATCATCTGCTTCCGGATCGGTGGTTGCGTCGGAGAAAGATCGACGTAAGGATCGGAGCTTGTCCCAGTGGTAGCAGCAGGAGAAGATGCCACTGAGGCTGAAAATAATGATGAGAAGAAGAGCAGTCCCAAGAGGAAACCCTAGTGATGGCCGAGACGGGTCGGAGTGGGGCGGCGCAATATAAGGGCTCTCCATTAGTAAATTGATGATAACTTGTAATAATATTAACGTTATGAATACTCAAATTCCCTACTCCTCTCATGAGGGGTGGAACAAAACAACGGAGTCTGAAGAAGGAGAGAGAGAGAGAGAGAGAGAGAGAGGAGGGAAAGTGAATTTTGCTGTTGGGTTGTAATAATAATTTGATGGATACAAAAATCAAGAAGAGTGAGGACAGAATTTATAATGTAGGGGATGGGTACGTGGAAAGTTACAACTCGCGTCCGGGCCGTGGTACGTACGGAAAGCTTTTACTTTGCATTGGTGCTGAGTACTGGGCAATTTCCTTGTTCAGTACAAGTTATTTAATTAAAAATATATTATTTTTAAAATATATTATTTTAATTAATTTTTAAAATTATAAATTAAATATAATAATATTTTAATTTATTTAAAAAATTAAATAAATAAATATTATTTATTTTAGTTATAACTTATTTAAATTAATATAAAAAATTTAAATTATTTTAAAATAAATTATACTAATAAACAGTGCCAATGAGCAGGATAGCTTAATCTTGTTTGGTTGATCACGAGAAAATTCAGAAGAGGAAGACACCCGGTCTCCGGTGAATTATTGGAGAGAAAAAAGGCGATGGTAATGTTTGTTAGAGCTTATTTGATCAATTTATATTTTATTTTAAAAAATATAAATTATCTTAAAAGTGTATATTTTAACTATTTTAATTAAAATAAATTATAAACTAAAATACAACCTTCTAATACACAAATAAAAAATATATATATATATATATTTTAAAATAAATTGCGACAAATCAATAACTCGTAGCTGGCTCCATCTAAATGTGAAAGGAACAACTTTCATTCGAAAATGCCATTAAGCTGACAACTTTTCGTTCCATATTCTTTTAACTTTCCCTTATTTCTACTTTTGTTTGTTTGGATAAAAAGGATAAGAGTAAGAAAGAGACACTTGGAGAAACTCGGGCCGCTAGGAAGAATCTTCGCACGGTTCCTAGGGTGCGATCACGGTCTCTTTGAGGACGAACCTGACTAAGCAACAGAATCTTTACCTGGATAAATGTTCTTACCTCTTTTTAATAGAAGCCTGAAATTTAGGAGAAACAGTGGTTATAATCATGATTTACTTAAATCTAAACTAATGAAATTTAGATAACAGTATCAGGGTTCAGTAAATTAATTAAAGCTTTTGACTATTAGTGCCAGCTTCAGAAAATTACAAGAGTGGTTGATGAGGTCTCATTGTCATTGATGGAGATCTCTTGATACAACAACGTTGAAATTGATAGACTTCCAACCCATCACGTAAATTAAATGGTAGTCTAGTAAGATCAGTTTCTTGCTTTTAAGATGTTGATATCGATCTGAGAAATATTAATTAATCTTATTATACCACTAGTTCTGGCTTAGAACAAATGGAAGAGGCTTGGGCTGAGTTTAGGTATTGCCTAATGTCAATTTGCGAGCCTGACTTCCTTGTTAGTGGTGCTTTTAAATTTTAAGCAGACAATCCATTCCTGCACCGTATTTTTTATTTTTTTATTTTTCTTTTGTGTCACTTCTTAGGAAAATGATAGAAATATTCACAACCAAGTATTGAAAACATGTGAAGATTAATACAATTATACTTTTACAATAGCCGAGAGATGTTGAAATTTCTTTCTTTTTCAGTCTCTCTTTTCATTCATTTTCATAGAGATTTACCAGGAAGTTGCGAGTGGCCCTTTCTGGATTCGAAAGGACATTTTCAGATTTTCTTGATACAACAACGGTTCTAATTAAGGGGAGCTTTTGTTAGCAATTAACAATGAAATTGATATAAAACATTGAAAAATAAAAAAAAATAATAAATCATACATGAACACAAGAATTTTATGTAAAAATAATAATATAAAAATTATGTCAACCGCGCTATCAATTCTAAAAGTAATACAAGAAATATTACATCATTTTTTTTTTGGTTTCTCATTAGTGTTTGAAACTTTTATTTGTCTTGATTAATCGAACTTGAGCCGCTTGGGGGAGCTCTCTTAATATAATTTACTTTATTCAAAACTCGAACTCGAGAACTTTTATGAATAATTAAATTTTTTATTTATCCAATCTAAACTATATTGGTAAAATAGTACATCATTACCTCTGTATATAACGAGTATACAGTCACAACAGTTTTCAAATACTATACAAAGTTACTACTGAATCTTTGACATTGTTTATAGTGATTCTATTTCTATTTCTATTTCTATTTCTTAAAAGATATTTTTGACAAGACTAAACGATATGTGTAAATATCACTAATTAATGTAGACCATACAAAATATATAAACTACACTTTATAGAAAATATATTAAATTCTACCTGATCCACATCATCGAGTCCGACTCTCGTCCGAACCACCTTTTCTCCAGACTTTCATGACTTTTAATCTTAAGCATTCATGTTTTAAACTCCTAAACCAATGGCTCAAATCTCATTTGGCTATTTCTAATTCATACACTCACTTTCTCCGACCGAGTTGACCCACTACTCTCTTCTTCTTTTTTCTTTTTTCCCTCTAATCTATGAAATAGTTCCATCAATTCTCATCAAGTTATTGTATTAAGGATTTCACTCAGAGCTATTCCCGATATCTAATCCTCATTGGTGAAGCAAATTCGAAATAGCATGGTTATATTCATTGGTAATTTAGAATCAAATTGAGCAGTAACTAGATTCACTGTTGACCACTCGAGCAATTCATTATGTAATTATTAGAGAGTGAATAAAATGAAGATTAGTTGCAAAGGAAGAAATCAATTTAAGAGGGGAGGACAGGTTACCCCGGTGGAGAAAAAGAAAATAAAAAAAAAAAAAAAAAAAAAGAGGGTAACATAAATTAGTGAACTGCCAAATAAATTTGAATCATTGATTTTATGACTTAGAAATGTGCGCGCTAAAGATTAAAAGTCAGGAGAGTTTGGAGCAAACAAAGTTTGTAGGAGAGCTGAACTTCACACCATCACGCTATAAACATGTATATTACTCCCATTGTCTTTTAAAATATCCTCTTTTAAAATTAAAATTACCTTCAAAAATTAATTACGGCTTTTTTATATTACTCCCATTGTTTTAAAAAAAATATAGTCCGGCTTTCACAATCTTATTTTTTTGGGGACGAAGGGATTATGTAGCTGTAGCACTGGATTGGTTTTACATATTTGGAAGCAATTGCTGTGCTGTGCCAAAAGCGCCTCAAGCAGGGAAATTGTTAGGTAAGTGTGAGTAAAATCCTAGTCTATTTGTAGTCTCATTGTCTTTTTTCGTTGCTTACTGCACCATGGAAGCCCCAAGATGCACGTATGCTATAAAGGAGCACCAACAGACCTTTGATCCAGCAGTCTAAGCTCTCTTTTTCTATGGTAGAAGGGGGGAGTTCGTCTTGACAACAGCAACTGCGAATAAATGCAATTAATAAAATGCTCTTAAATGGAGTGGGGTTTTAGAGCATTTTAGGGGCATAGTGCTGATCAACCACTAGGGTTGGTTTCTATGCATACCCTAAAAAAAAAATTAAAAAGTATAAAATAAAGAAAGAGCATCCTTATGTGATTGATTTTTATGAAATCTTAAACTATTTTTGGAATCCTAAAAAAACAAATTGCTCTACACGATGCAGGTTATAGTAAGTTTGCCTTATCCACTTGGCTACTTGGCTAGACCCCAATTGCCATGGTTAATTTAGTTCCCGAAAAGGGTATACATAATTATAGTGGTAGTACCAAATGGGCTATTGTATAATAGTATGGACATTCTTCCACTTAGCTCCGTCTCCATTATTTGAAAGATGCTCTTCTTATCCTTTCGTTAATATCTCAAGCTACGAATGAATTCCAGCTAAATCGAGGACTTTAATTACCAACTATATATGGTACTAGTACATTGCCATCTAAACTATGACTTTGCAGAATTTGGTATGAATGTTACTCCCACTTAATTGGCCATCAACATCAAACTATATACTATAATTCTTGGACATGCAGCAAAACATACCCCCAAGTAGGTTCCCCCAATTCGCATATTCTTTCGGTTTATGGTGTGTGTTTAGGCAAGTGAATGACTCGTTTAAAGTTCAAACTCGATTCATTTAAGTTTTAGTTTAAAATAGTTTAAAAAATTCGTTAGTTTAATAAGTCAAGTTTGAATTTGACTTGTTTAAAGTTCCACCATTAAAGAGTTTGATAACTTTAAATATTCTTGATTATTCATGAAAAAAACTCAAATTGGACTAATTAAAAGTTTGTTTAATTAAACAAGTTGAACTCAAGCCTAAGAAATAAAATTTGCTTACTTAAATAAGTCGAACTCAAGCATAAAAAACTTGACTTATTTAACACCTCAAATGTGTGCGAGCATGTATACAATGTTAAAAATAATTTACAATGTAAATTATGGAGTACAATTTTTAGAAAATGGAACATAATCCAAATTCCAAGCACAACTACTTGAATGGCGTGCATCAAGCCAAGTTGAAGTTCTTCTTTCTTGAAATGACTAGTAAAGAAAAAGAACGTCTTGGAGTTCTTCTTTCTTGAAATGACTAGTAAAGAAGAAGAACGTCACTTGTATTGCACAATTTGAAATAACTCGGTACAATTTTTATCCAATATGCCAAATTTACTAATTACTTCCTCCACCCGACAATATGCCAACACTTTTCTTTTAGTGTGTCTTATATTACTTGTAACATTGTTCTTTACAAACAAATTAAATGAAAGTAAATAATTAAATTACAAAATTCTTCGTCAGACACTTTAAATTACTACTTGTCCTCAATATTATAATCAAATTTAAATTTATTCACTTTTTAACCCATATTTTGTACATGAATATGTTGGATAATTGATCAAAAATTAGAATAAATTCTTATTATATATGAAAATTTTAATATGCATATATTACATATGAAAATTTTAATATACATATATTATGAGTGGGAGAGTTATATTGTATCATACACGCGTGTGTACCCATTTTGGATTGATTAGACTACAGGATGGGCCGGTCGTCATCATTATTTCTTTTACCTAACTAAATTGACGTGTGAATCTATGGGCCTTGGTATTTTATGAACATTCAGTTAAATATGGGCCTACGCACGTATTGCCGTTCACATGACCATACACATTATATAAAGCTCCTTATCTGTTTAACTGTCTTAATTTATATTTTAGTTTATATCAATTTATTTCTTATTTTTTAAATATATTTTTTTATTATCTTTTTTTAATCTTATTCATATTTAGTTAATTAATTCTCTTATTGGAACTATAATATATTAACAATATAAAACTCATTCATTCTCTCATTTCATTACATATAATAAATTATTCTCATTAGTTAGGATAAAAAGGATATTTTAAATAATTAAATTTTTAACAAACATGTAAATCTTAATTTGGAAAATTAAATTAAAACAGAGGAAATGTTGTATACTAATATGGACTGGACATTTTTATACATATAGTTCGTTATCATAGAAAAAGAAATTATATATATAAATCGGATCCAATACTGGACCTGACCAATATAGCGTAGTCAACCACCTTAATCTTTACCATTCAAAATTTAATTCAACGATTTAGATTTATTATCGTCTCCATTAATAATGAATGACTTCCTCCATTGATAATGATTCCAGAATAGCTTATTTGGTACAGCTTATTTAGTACAATTTATTTTATAATACATTATAGTTTATTTATTGGTTATAATTTTTTTTGAGTTACAAAAAATATATTTATTAACTAATTTTTTAAAGTAAATCAAAAATATTATTATACTTAACCTATTAAAAATTTAAAATTAATTTTTAAAAAAAATATATAATTAATAATAATCAATTCAACCAAACAAGGCTACATGCACGTAACCCACAGGCTTTAATTGAAGAAGCTTCAATGATACGAGTAACTTTTTTATTTACATTGGGCCTGGCCTCAATGGTCCAATTATATGAGCCCATCAAATATTTTAAGGGTTAGCCAGCCACACGCTGCTCGTAAATGCAGACCATGGTTGATAAAACAGTAAACGAAGTCAAGATGTGTATGGTGCAAATCATGATTGATAAAAGAGTAAACGAAGTCGAGATGCATGGAGCATTGTGTTACAGCACTAGCGTTAGGGGTCTAAACAATTTTCAAAATTTAAAGGACTTAAATGACCTATCAGCGTGTCATTACTTTATTGGAATATTATACTAATCTGTATGAAATAGATATAAGTATTATTAATTAAGTAAATACTTCTTCCGGCACAAAAATTTTACACGTAATAATAATTATTATCATGAACTTATTTTTATTTAAAATTTACGAAAATTATAAGGATAATTAAGTTATTTGTTTTCATTAACTTTTCTAAAATGAAAATTATAGGACATCTAGAATAAGAAAATGTTTCAAATATTAAAATGTATTAACATATATCATTAGAAACCCTAAATTTTAACTTAACCAAAATAAATAAATAAAACAAACGAACTACTGGGGAGTCCAACCTTTACTCTCGCTGTCACTGTGAATCTTGTGGACCATAAAACTATATTATCTGAAGTATTCGGTTTTCGTATTCGATCAGAATATAATATTATCTGCAATTCCATTAAGAAAAAGGATATATCCGTATTCGTGGCCATTAATGTGTATACAAATTTAAATAATATTCATATCCGTTTGTAAATAATATTAATATTAACTTTTTTTTTTTTAACATATATCAATATTGTTGTGTTATTGTAAGATATTGTATATTGTCTCTCAAAATTTAAAGTATTTATTTTCATTAATTTCTGATAAAAATTCTGATGTACGAATATTTTTTATTTTAGTTTTATATAACCGATATGGATAATATCTGAAATTAATTTTTATTTATCAAATACAAATACAGTTGTATAATTATAAAAATATATTTAAAATAGAAATATAAATACAAATATGAGATATAATTTTCGAATACGAATATACTTGTACTCGCGATCCAAAAATTCCTTCACAGCCTACTAGTGATTACTGATTAAGTTGTTCCCAAAAAAATAATTTGACTTGTTTGATTCTAATTATTGAAATTAATTATATTTTATTTTTAAAATTAATTATTTTTAAATTATTTTTTATTAATTTAATTTTTTATAAATTAAATTTAATAATATTATTAATTTATTTTAAAAAAGTAACCAATAATTATTTTTTTCTAATATAAATTATTTTAATAAATAAATAAATTATAAATTATTTTAAAATATACTGTGTCAAATAAATTAGTATACGTGGAGTGGTATGCAGTTTTTTAGGGCAAGCGTGCAAGGGTCCTAAGGATGCACGAGAGACCCACTTCCAGATTATTTAATATTATTATAATATATTTTTACTCTTTCCGTTTTTAATTAAATGCACCATTTTTTTAAATCACAAATTAATTATGACACTTTTGTTTTAGAAATTTTAAGAATCTAAATTATTTAATTTACTTTTATCTTATTAAATATGATTAATTATTCTACCATTATGAGTTTATGGCCTATTAGAATTATTATACTTCAACCATTATTATTTTATTTAAAATAAAAAATAAAAAAATAATTTAAATATTTTTTAATATTTTATTTAATTTGAGAAGATAAAATAAATTAATAATCCAAACGAAGGGCAGTAATGGAAAGCTAGAGAAAAAGTTATCAGTATAGACAGGGAGAGAGAGAGAGAATAGGTTAAGCTAAGATGATGGTCACCTCACTAGCCGACAGTGCAACTCGAAGTGCCGCTTTCTTGTCCCCCATCACACTCTGTTTTCCTCTGTCCCCCTTCAATTCCATTCGGTTCAATTAATGCACCTTACTTTACGTTACTTGCTCTTTTTCCCTTTTTACCCTTTCTCTTCCCACTTAATTCCAATTTTGACCCATCCTTAGGGGTTTATGGGATTGTTTGATAATTTTTAAAATCACGATTTACAATTTAAATTTAATTTTAAATTTCTGTTAAAATTTTATTTAAGTTATAAATTCAGATTTTAAATTTAAATTAATATATTGTAATTTATTAAATATATTTTTTTATTATATTTAAATATTATAATCTCTTAACATTATTATTAAATAAGTATTATTTTTGCTAGTTCGGGTGATGAGAGAGAATATTAAAATCACGGGAAATGAGAAAAACTGAAATTTAATTAATGTTTTTATTTGTGTTATTAGTTATTAATATTCTAAAAATTAATTGATAAATTTAAATGACAGACGAAAGTGATTATCATCGAGATGACTTTGGATGAAAAATAATCATATTAATTGAATTTAGACGTCTAACTAAATTAGACAAAAACGCTTAATCGGGAGTAGATAAAAAATATTTAAAACGCCGTCAATTGTAGGTGATAAAATAAATATATATCTAAATAAATTTTTATAATTTCTTTGAGGCCACTATTGGTGTGTGTATATATATCCTAAATCTTTTGTGCTTGTTTACTAGTAAGGCTTATGCAATTTTTAGACCTCAAACATAACAATTATTCATGCTTGATATGTCAAATTCGTTGAGTTTAAGTTATAAACTTAATGTTTATTAAATGCTAAATAAATTTAAGTGGTAATTGATTTTAGTCAAATCAATGTAATAATTATGTAATATAATAATGCAATAGGTTATTATATTAATGTTATTCTCTCAATTCTTAAATAACTGTATTTTTAAAAGAGAACAAAATATTTTAATTTAATTTTTATTTTTATATTTCGAGGTAAAACTCAAAGTATGATTTTTTTTAATTTTATTTTTTTTCATATTTTTAATAAATTTTTCTTCAATAAATATTTTTTCTTTATTTATCTTTTAAAGTATTTTACTCATACCAATAAAACAATAATCAATCTCTTTAATCTATGTGCATGCCAATTATTTAAGAATAGAGGGAGTATATTTTTGTTTATATGGCATTGAATGTTATGTATTTTGTCTATTACGACGTTTCATTACGCCCTTCATCGGGTGTATTAACCAATAATTTTCATAAATAGATTGCATAATTTTTGTAAAAACCGTTGATTTGAGAATAATACAGTATTAATAATAATGCTACTAATGAATGGAATCGTTGAATTTTGATAACTTTGACTTAAAACAACAATCTGGTTTTGTGCATTTCAGAAATTATTATTATCTTTTCCAGCAAATCCACTAGTATCACACTTTGCCCCTCCTCTTTCCCCTTCTTAATGGTATTTTCTATCATCTCATTATTCAGTGTTCATTCGTAGCAGTCAGATTATAGAATTACATAATTATTATATTTAATAAAACAAATTTAAAAAATAAATTATTTATTAAACCATATAAATTATTATTTTTATTTAGTGATCATTAAATTGAAATTGAATTAATTTTTTATTTGTGTTATTAAATATAATTTAAATTATAAATTTGATTTTTAAAATTAAAGTATAAATTATATAATTTTTTAAATATACTTTTTTTACTACTAACAACTTTTAGAGATTATATAACTGAAATCTAATAAAAATATATATAATATATATTTTAATTAAAAAATAAATTTATAATTTCATTTCATTTTTTTAAAAAAATTAAAATTAAATTAAAGTTATAAACCATAATTTAATGATCACTAAATTGTTGCTACAAAACAAACACTTAATAATGAAAGTACCTATACCCCTTGCACGTTTCAAGCAAACTTGCTTCCCAATTAAAATTGTAAATAAAACCAAACAGTTCGATATTTATTCAAGATTATTCGGTTAAAAACTTGATTTGAGCTCGATTTGAAATATTAATGTGTAGAATATGAGCACATTTTAAAGTTCGATAAATTATTTTTTTATTGATGTTCGATGTGATTCGTTTGAAAACTTCAAATTAATGGGGTTCGATTCGTATTTGGTATTGATTCAATAGTTAAACGAGACATACACAAACTTCATTTCAAGTTCGTTAAATATACGAATAAAATTTGAGTACGTTAATATTCGACTCAATTCGACTCGTTTACACCCAAATTCCCTATAGTAAAGTGAAAAAGTCATTTTCAGGATAAAAGTTAAAATGGTATATGTGACGCTCTGGCATCCGTACAACTTTCAAACTTCCAGACCAGTCGTCAAACTACTTTTCAGACTTCCAAACTCACACTAAATTACACTTATTCCTTGATGACATTGCAACAAAATTTAATTAACATTACAAACATTATAAAATAAATTACAATATTTGATCAGTCAAAATCACTCTCTTCAGCTCTTCTAACTCGTGTTAGACAAATCTCTAGTGTCAAACTCGTTTCACTCTCTCTAGCTAGTTTCAATTTGATCTTATCTAACTGTAAGAAACATATTAAACT
>JAUMHB010063172.1:0-80822 GCA_032359685.1 Pittosporum tobira
AAAACTTAATTTCATACTTTTGAAAAATAATAATAAGACCAAAATCTTATCTCATGCTTTTTGAAAAATAATCATAAGATACCAAAACTTAATTTCATACTTTTGAAAAATAATAATATGACCAAAATCTTCATCCGGCAATTTCAATCATTACCCGGGGATCTTTCTATACCAAACGTCTCTTATACTTCAACCCTCGTGAATCAAATAACATAGTTATTTTATTTGCAGTAATTTCCACCATTAAATCATATTAAAATTTTTACACTTACTCAAATACAGTATATGATTTCTTTCTCCAGCTGCATCTGAATGACTAGTTGGAGCTCTTTTACCTGTAACCACCAAGTCTGAAGTGGAAGGTGGTTAGTCATGTTATTTTATTTTGATTTGATTTTTATTTTATAACTTGTCCCTCTTCGTGTTAGGTTTATTTTCTTATCTAATCAATTGATTGACTAATATCATTTGTGTGTTCCTTAATGCAGGCCCTTAATTTGTCAATCAAGAAAAGATATGATGGTTATATGCTTTTTGGAGTCAGCTCTTGAAATTGTGGAGACCAATTCTTATTGACTCATATGTAATATTTGGTTATATAACTAGTCTAGACGAGACCAATTTTTGGAAGGACAAGAATTATTATTTTTCAACCCATCTATATCTTACTTTTTACACTGTGGTTATGTAATTACATTGATGTTATATGTAGATTGTTGGGATAGTTCTGACCTTTGACCTCCTCTAAACTTGGTTTCCAGCTGAGCACACGTCAGTAGCAGGAGCAAGCAAACCTGAAACGCGGATAATACGAGGGGGGTATTCCCTCGTTTCCCTCTCCGATACTTAAGTTAGCAAGATAAAGATGAAGATCTGATTATTGAATGGGAGAGGGAAGGGATTACCGGAGTACTTTTGTGGAGTTTGGAATGTGTGCACTGTTCCAATGAGTTTACCGGTGAATCGCAGGGTATTGGCTCTGTGTTTTTTTGTTTAGAGGAGAAGGGTCTCCCTTACTTGTATGAAAGAGGGGGTATTTGTAGCATATGTCTTGACTCGCAGCCCGATAAAATTGGCATGATGTGCCTGCTGTGAGTTGTCAGCAGGGATGACGCGCCTCATTTGAGTTGACAAGGTTGCAGAGTTAGGCGGCTGATTTGACACCGCCTGGGAACTTGCTTTATTGCCTTCGGCCACTGGGCCCGGACCAGGCAGGGCCGGGCGTGTCTGATGGGGCCGAGTGGATCCACTACCTGGGTAAGCCGAGGCGGAAGATAATTTGGGAGTTCTTGACGGTGGGGGCCCGGGTGGTCCGATGAGGGTAAAACCCCTGGGAGGTCGATTGACCGAGCTTTGTGCTTTCTGGAAGTCGAATGTCTGGGGCCAATCATTCTTTAGCCAAAGCGGGTTACCGAGCCTTGAGGATGGCCGGTCAGATATGCTGTTTTGTGGGACAGGGCCGATCCTTGAGGATGGCCAATCTAATGTCATATTGCCACGCGAGCGTTAGGTTGCCACGTGGGATACCATGTTGCCATAGTTAGGGCCAATGTGGACACTCTAATCTTAATTTAGGACGACTTCATGAATAATTCCTTTCTTCTGATTAGTGGTGGTATTATCATATTTTTATTGTTCTTAAGATAAGTACGACCTGTGATGCAAGGGCTAATAGTGGGTATAGAATTCTCATCAGAACTTGATATGGTCAAGCCGAATAAATTGTCTATGGGCTTGGCACCATCATATGGGAGTATACTTTTGCAAAGATGTAAATTCTCACCGCACTCCGAGTCAACATAGAATGAGTTAATCTCATAAAAAATTTTAAACATTTAATTTGATCTTGGGAATCGCTAAAAGGAAATTCTATCGACATAGTGAAAGTGTGGGAGTTCATGTTAATTTTTAAGATTTTTTTTTTTAATTTTTATTTGAAACATTTATTTTTTTAAATTGAGAAGCTTGTAGGAGTACTGGATGGACTTTGATCATAGGCTCATGTAAATCTTCTTTCCCCACCACTCTCTCTTATCTTTGGTTCTGGTTTTATGGGTAGAGATGGTTCCTTTTTATTGTCTTTTAATTTGTTAGTTAAAAAAAAACTGTATTTATTAAATTTTAGTTCGTTTTTGTATTTTTTTTCAAACAAAAAATTATATAATTTAAAAATTTTAGAATTTAACAAATTGTCTTTTCTAGTTCAAAGGAAAACGGGCCAGACTTTGTGTTACTTTTGTCCATGGAAGAATGTTCAAAATACCCCTTTTCATGTAAATAAAGTTAGAAGGTGAGTATAAATCAAGTGGCTAATTTTACTTTTACTTTCTTGCTTGTAAAAATTGAATGGATTTTATTTGATTTTCGTTTTTCTATAAATGTCAAAAGCAATAATATTATTGATAATGTGCTTTTTTAGTCTTTTTCTACAAAATTTTAATAGATTTAAGTCACCTTCATGGACGGTGTTTCTTGTATTCTTGAAGACTATACAAATTCGAGTTACTGTTCTTTTACTAAAAAAAATCAATAGAATGATAACAGTATATCTGTGTCAACACTACAGTACTAGAGTACCAAACAAAGAGAAATTCAAAAGAAAAATCCAAACTTCGAACAAAACAAAACCCAGTTGATCGTAAAACTGGACAGTTTCATTGGCCTTTCTTCTCCTTCACAACTCTTGACTATTATTCCAGTATCCAAACATCCATAGATTCTTTTACTCGTATCTTTGAAAGTCAACTCACACCCAAAACCCTTTTCTCCGATATTTCCCATAGTTTGCAGGATCATTGAGTTGGTGACAGCAGGAGGAGGAGGAGGAGGAGAGGTGAGAATGAATTTGAGATTAAGATTAAATTTGAGATGTTAAATGAGATAATAGTGACGGATCAGAACTAGAGCCATCGACATAGCAGAGCCCTATAATTTCACTCTCTAAATCTCACTAATTTGATGGCATTTAATTCTTCCTCGTTGTTTTCTTTTTCCTTTCTTTGTCCCTCAATATTTCCTCGCCTATCAAAGATGGTATTTCATTTCCTTTCGAGTTTCCTCTACTTTTCCCTTGGCTTTCCTGAGTTACAAACAAAGCCCAAGGGAAATACGAACGCGTTAGCTGTACAAATTAGTTGAAGGTCCTAAGGCAAGGTATAGCGACGACCACATAACACACCCAAAGCATAAAGTATAACCAAAAACACCAACATAAACAGTCATCATTACAGCTAGCATAAAAACACCTATCCCAGTACAATGGATTTTAAGCATAAGATTATTTTTACTGTTTAGCATACAAACATAATTCTAGCAAAACAATTTTAACAGAAAGCACAGTCAATCTTCCACTTGCGCTAGAGTGAATTAAAACGTTCTACACCAGATCTCCATCATGACAAGGGAAAAAGAAAACAAGAGAAAATAATAAAGTATGCGTTTTTATTCCAGCCTAACTCATAAGCCTAAACCCCATTGGTTCCAAGATTCATTCATGATAATCTGCTAAATATAACATCGTGAATTATTTGAGTATATTGGAAGTTCTATAATATACCTAAGGCTTCATATCCGTAGTACCAAATCTAACTTAACCATATGTCATTTACACAATTAAAGGTGTGAAATTACTACTAACTAGTTAAGAACTGGAAATTAAGAATGTAATAAAGACCACTCAACTGATTTCAAAACAATCTGTCAACAGAATCATGGAACATCAGAACAATCTGATAAGGTGAGGCGTCTATTGATAAATTGTGCGTGCTCCGAGAAGTACCTATTGAGATTCACCAGGCAAGTTGAGAGAGGTCTTTAGGTCACACATTTTCACATAAATCAATCAGAAATCATAGATAAAACATAAAGGCTTCACATATACCTAGGTCAAAGATTAAAAAAGTCAGACTCATTCCATCACAGCAAAATGCAACCAAAATTAGAGATATTAACTAAACCTAAATCTTATAAAATTCCGAGAAGCTCTGGAATTTTCAGAGCTTCATATAAACTGAAGGAACGATAGTAATACATACATCCAGTACACAGAAATTAATTAAAAACGTCATCAAGCAGAAAATACGTAAAACCCTAATCCAATAAACTCAACATAATCATGTACTCAAAAAGTTGAATTTCAGTTTGTATAACACAATCACAAAAACGAAACCTTTAAATTAGCACCAAATAACAGAAGTACATCATCGAAAGAAGCAGTCTTTGGTATAAATTTAATTACCGATTTAGCTCCATATAAATTGAGGAAACAATAATAAAACATACACCAAGTACTAAGAAATTAATTAAAATGTAAACGAGAATTAACAGCAGTAGATAACAGGAAATTTAAGCTGAATCTCAGTTTTTATAACACTAGCACAAAAACTGAACCTTCAAATTAGCATCAAATAACATAAATCCATCATCATATAAAATAAATTTAATTAACGTTTGAGCTCCATGATGCTTTTAACCTTGGGTGCGTAGAGAGAGTAAATAAGCGCCTGTCGTTTGGCAACATCCAGCTGAGACTTGCCCTCGGAGAAGGCGGCAGAGATGGAAGAAGTGTCGATGAGCTGTTTGTTGTGGCGAAAGCTGTCGATGGTGCGACGCTTGCTGTATTCTTTGATGTTGTAATCTGCAAATTGACGGGATGTTCGCAGAAGGGACCGGAACAACGACAGGATTTCAGAGCGAGAAGGTGCGGCCGCCATTTGTGATGGACAGTTAAGAGGCTTAGGGTTTTAGTATTGTAGGTTGAGAATTGCAGTACAAAGGAACAATCGAAGAGAGAGGAATGGGCGAATGCCTTCGCGCGAATAGAGAATTGACAATACAGATACACCTCCTCGGAGAAAAAAGAAAAATAAGAATGATAGAAGTAAAAAGTATTTTTATAAAATGATGTGTTTTTTGTTTTATTTATTTTATTTTTTAATTTTATAAATTGATACTGTTTTATTTTACACATGATATATTATATATTTTTTAATATTTTTTTTCAAAAAAATAAACATCTTTTATTCAAAAAATGTATAAAAATGTTTATTTACTTTTTAATTAGTTTAAGATATTTTAAATAAATAAATTATTATAGATTTTAAAGTTTAAAATTTAAAATTTTACAGATTAATCAAATATGAAAATATCAAAAATCTTTCTAAAGATAGTATATACCTTTTTTTTTTTTTTTTTTTTTTTTTTTTTTTTTTGAGATGGAGTTAAGCTTATTGAAATATAATTATAAATAAACTTATATTTTTGTTTCAATAAATAATATCAAACACTTTTGACTTTGTTGTCTTTAATTTGTGTATAGCTACTCCTTCCAAAAAAATTCTTGTAATTTTACAACTCATTTTGCATTTTTTTTTTAATTATGACCAAAGTTTACGATGCATTATCAACAAGTTTTGTTATGCATTCCAATTTTTATGATATGCTATTTATTTTACAAAAATATTAGAAATTAATATTTTTAATAAAAATTATTTGAATTATGGTGCATAAGTTATTTGATTTAAAAAAAAAAATGGGAGTGTTAAAGTGATTTTCTCTCTGTTGTTTTACTTTTTGCGTTGCTGATCTTTTACATATATATATATATATATATATATATATATATGTCGGATCTCGGTTATTCACCATCTCCGCATTTTCAAAACTCTCCCCCTACTTTTAGGAATCCAAAAGCTCCGCACAGTCAGATCGATACTTCAAAAACCAAAATTCAAGCTCCAAATCATGAACTGTATGCTCTACAATCACAAAATCCTGCCCCTCAATTTTATTGCCATTTTGACAACGCCAAATGTTTTTTTTTTTTTTTCTGGAGAGGGCGATATCATTCCATTTGTAAGTGTTATTTTTACGTTGTTTATTTCGGAAGTTGCTAGTTTTGTTATTCAAGCTTTTGGCCTATACACATTCAAACCATTGCTAATTTTAAAATACTTAACCTATGAATTTGGCATAGGGATCTCTCTCATTTAGTATATGGGTCAATCTCTTTTATTAGATGGGATTTTCTTTAGAAGCATCAAAGGGCACCATGTTGAATGCCTCTCAATACATGCTATTACTATGTCTAAGCCCTAACGAGGATGCAAATAAAATTAATTAATCACAGCAGGTTTAGCTCGGCACAGTCAGTGACATAGCTCCCAATCGACCCAGCATAGTCAGTGATATTTTCTTTTTCGTTATTGGTATGCTACGCTAAACAAATGCTCTCGCAATAAAGTACTACTGACAATTTCAACATATAAGCTCTCTAATGTTGGTATGCTTGGGGCACAGATATGCTATTTTGCTGACATCATGGGTTTCTGGAGAAATTAGACCTTATTGTGGTATTTGCAAGCCTTGGAATAAGTAATAATCATCTACTCTATGCATTCCCGCATATTGAATGGGAATATTTCTGTCATGCTCTGAAATCGATCGCTATTTATCCGTTATTTTGTGGTTTATTATTGTGTTCTACAGTTTATGATTCAGTTTTATTTGCACTTCAAATTGCGATTATTAATGACCAGCAATATGACTTGTTAAGTTATATTATGATTTTGCTGGTTCAAGCATCAGATGGTGTAGTAGTTCTTGCAAGAGCAATATATGTGTAAGACTTTACTTATTAAAGCCTGTTTTGAATGTCAAGTACTTGTCAAACGGGATATCATCAGATGGAGGAACACTTGGACCCAAGTAAAATTTTAAAATATATTTGACACCATTAACTTGGTGGATCTTGCATGTTTGATCTCGGAAATATGTCTTTGAGTTTTATGTAACTATGTAAAAAGTCAGCAACTTTTTGAGCTGTATTCGTTTCACTACGAGATATTACAAGTGTAGTTGTCACATCGTGAATCATATCATGTATCGAAATCCTCAAATTGTGAATTTTATATTATTTTGTTAATGTCACTGTACGATTTGGAAAGAAATGCAACACACATTAACTACCTGTACAAACACACTGAGAACTCAATGCATCAGCCAACAATGTATAGTAGCTTAACTTTAATATTAAAGTACTTGAATAAACTAAGAAATAAACTTTAAACATCTGAATTATAATTTGAAAACTCTAAATTAGAGGGTTAATTTATGGCATGCTGTATTGAAGTACTATTTTCAAATGAATAAGTGAAGAATAAAAGAAGAAATAACTTTAAATTTAACTATATAAGTCTAAAACTAATAATGAAATTAAAAATCATAAAGTGGAGAGCAAAAGTGACTCCAGAGTTATGTATTTATGTCTCTGTGGGGGAAAAAATGAGAGTAAAAATATAAGTGAAGACGAGATCCTTAGAAGATGATAAGAAACTTGTAATGTGTCGGGCTTTATAAACATTTGATGTCTTATTAACTCTATGTGATCCCTTTTTAACTTAAATGTGTAAACTCAACCCAAAAAATGACTTTAGACTTCTTATGTTTGTATCTTAATTTCTAGGGGATTATAAGTTCACAATTGGCTTGTAATCCCTTGTTGTGACACAAATACAATTCAAAAAATTGTCAACTTCATTCATAGTTATATAGAATTTGGAGACACATTTCTGAGATCAAGCATACAAGATCTAACAAATTGATGGTGTTCAACCTATTTTAAAATTTTACTTAGGTCCAAATGTTCCTCCATCCCATGCTCCTCGGAGCTCTGTTATTGCTGGAGGTTCTTCCGATGTGGCTAGTTTCTTCCGCGACTGCTGGTTTTGATTTGGAAGGCCCATACTTTCCACTTCTTGATCCTAAAGTTGAACAAACAAGAAAGTAGCCAGCAGTACCGAGTGTGATTTTTGATATTCGTGAAGATTCAACTGCAACATAATTCCCGGACAAGATTGATAAATGTAAGTAGTATTGTAGCTTCCTTTTTTACTAATTTCAAACTCAATGGTGGTGGCTATTGGCCTTTATAAGGCGACCTAGTGTACCCCTAACATCGGATATGGGACTCTTGTGGGTTCCATCATGTTATTTGTTGGTTTATGCCATTAAATTTTTTTAAATTGATAAGAAAATATCAACTATTAGACCAAATTGAATTTTCTAATTAATATATATGTAGTCCTTATAGACTTATTAAAAAATGTGTCTCTGAATAACTTCAAGTTATTCATTTTCTTCAACAATGAAAATGGACTTCATGTAGATTCAGTCTTATATTTTTTTCTTCTTGGATAAGTAAAGTTGAAAGAGGGTGTGCATGTCACTGTTTTGGGCAGCTTCAGGCTAAAGTAGTATTTCTTGGTGGGAAGATTATCCTGACTATGAACCTATATAATCTAAATCACATAAATAATGAAACCCAACTATTAACTGTTCAACATTCCCGTTGACTTAAAAAGTTAGTGTATAAACAAATTAATGAGGAGTTGTAGAGAGGGATCCTAGTAGATCTTCCCCATGACTGAGTTAAATTTTTTGAGAAACAAAGAGAGCTGCACCTAGATAAAATGGTAATTTTTGGAGTAATAAAGGACTCCACATGATAGATAGTGGGCCATGGTGAAAATAAGAAAAGAGAAACAAAAATAAATTGAAAAACAGACATCTGGACATGGAAATTTTATGACACTTGGATCATATAAAATCAACGGCAGTGGACATGGAAATTTTATGACACTTGGATCATATAAAATCAACGGCTGTCAATCTTGCCCCAATTTTCTTCTGCATGGCAGGCACAAAAGCAGGGTCTGCTTCGGACTCCAATTCTCGTCATCATACCCATAAATCCTTGTGACTCGTTGTGTCGTCAGCAAATAAACAACATTTGATTGTCTTTTCTGTATCTTATTCTCCTGATCTGGTAAGTTAAGTAAGATTGAACATATCGATAAACTGGTGTGATCAATTTGGTAAGTTTTTCCTCTTTTAATTTGATTCAGAGGTGGTCAATTAGTCTGGCTTGTGAACTGTGAAGTTGAATTGGGGTAATCTTCTTTTCTGTTCAATTATAGTCTATGTATTAATGATTGGGAAGCTCATCAAATGTTTCATTTCATGGATTAGAATTTTGTTATGCTAGATGTCTTTCATCGGAAAGTAAAATCATGGAAACTAAGTTTTTGGTAAATTAATTGTGTATGTTTTAATAGTGGGTTGAATTATAGTTTTGCCCATTTTATAATGACCTGTAGCATATTATTTGGTAACGTTTGCCACATTTTCAAAATATGAGGTCTCTAATGTTGATGTACTTGGGAGACAAATCTACTATTTTACTCACATCATGGTTCTGTGGAGGAATTAGACCTTGTTGTGATATTTGCAAACCTTGGAACAAGTAATAATTATCTTCTCTATGCATCCACATATATTAAATCTGAATTTTTATGGGATGCTCAACAATTGATTAATGTTGATTTTTTATTGTGTGGTTTATTTCTATGGGGTTGTGCAGTTTACGATTCAGTTTTGTTTGCAGTTCAAATGGCGAAGATTTGTGACCTGGAGCTTGATGTATTACGTTTTATTATGGTTTTGCTGGTCCAATCATCAGATGGTGCAGCAGACCTTGCAAGAGCAATATCGGTGTAAGACTATACTTTTGAAAGCCTGTTTCTAAGTACTTAGTCAATTTATTGCAATTTGAAGTACTTCTCAAAGCCTATCTTTTAGGATTCTTCATATATACATATATTTTTTAATAATTCAAATAGCTTTTCTTGGATTTAAGACTACACAATATCTCCTATTGCAGTATATATGCCTATTTATTGTGGCCATTTTAGACCCCCTGCTTCATTCTAGATAACAACTGACCCTTGGATTTTTTAAAGAGGGACTTTACAATTTCAACCTTTGCTTTTGTTTGTTACTGATTCCACAAAGTTCTGAAATGTCTCATGTCACCTTTTATTGTTGTAGTTGCAAGGATTTTAAGAAATTTGAAGAAGATGAAAACATCTTAAGAACTGTAAACTTTGATAATGTAAGGCTCAGTAACTTCCATATGCAGATTAATGGCTTGGTGCACAAATGTGCGCAAGCTGGGAATTTAGCTGCTCAGTTCTTGCTCTCAAAGGTAACCAATGAGGTTCCCCCCCTCTTCTTTTGACAATTTCCATTTATTACATTTAACAATCTTATTTCTAAACAACCTCTTATTCAAACTTTTTTCACTGTGCACTACATTTATTAAATTAGGAATCGCCTTTTGCTTTATATTATAATCTTCATTTACTCACTCCGTCCCACATATGAGTTCCTTTTTGAAATTTAAGAGTCAATTTATGAAACCTAAAATTTAAAATTGACATGATTCATTCATAATTGGAAACAACAAATGCTTTAGTAGTAAAACTATATAGATGACAATATTCACGATTGTATTGACTAAAATTAGATGAATTCATGTTAATTTCAAATTTTATGAATTTAAGTATTACCTTTCAAAAGTCAAAATGGAGCCCTTTTTATGGAACAAATGGAGTTGTCAGCAAGCTAACTGATATCCAGAAGGATGAATGTTTGTGACTCCCGAACAGGTAATACTGCTGAGCACTTCTCAGTTACCTGCACCAGAAGTAACCAGTGCTAGTTATGTATCTACTTCTGATGGTCCTGCAGTACCAAGGGGGCGTATTTTTGGGTTTCATGCTCCAATGGGTTCTTTCATAAACCATTTTCTGCTTGATAATGAAGCATCAACTAGTGATTCTTCGCGGAAACAGTTAGTCCACTACCAACTCATCAAGACCTTCTTGCGCCAATGCAGACACTATGATATAACTGAAATGGGTGACCACTTGAGTGGCTATATCATATATTTCTTTGGATCTGACGACCAAAATTGCCTTGATCTCCATGAGGCTATCAATGAGATGCGTGGGGTTGCAGCTCAGATCGGATTACTGATAGAGTGGGTGGAGATAAAAGGAAACCTTGATGGCAGTATGACAGCATTGACAGGGTTTAGGAGGGCAGTAATGAACGACTGTTTTGTTGACCGTTCTCGCAGAAGTCCAAGGCAAAATGAACTTATGGATGCATATACCACATGTAGTACGACTGTAATGAGATTGGCACTCGATTTTGCGAATGTTAACGTGGATTATGCAGTATTGTTTGGTCACGAACTTAGTGCAGAAACGTTTGGGGCACATTTCGAGGAAGTAGGCAGCCTGTTTGAAGAATATCGTGCCCGTGCACTTTCTGCTTTTGATCATTGTTTTCCTTAAATTTGCTTGAAGCTTTTTAGTGTACTGTTAAATGTTCTTGCCGGCTCATAACTGGTCATGAAAGACTCGTAGTATGCTGCTACTAATATAAAATAAAATAAAGGCTAGTAGGATATTTGAAGTGGAACATTTGTCAGGTTCCCAGAATTTATAAATCAAACTTTTGTCTTTGGATATTTGTGTTTAGATGTTCTCCTCAAACCAAAAGCCCAATGAACCGTGCAAAAATTTACCTATGTTCGATGTTGGATTGATGAATTTGGGATGATATTTTAATTTACTAGACGCATTTTTTAAAAACAATTTATTTGACATTTATTTAATAAGTTATTTAAAATTTAAAATTCAATTAAATCAACAGATAAATCATTTATAAATTTGGTTAATTTCCTAATCTATTATCTTAGACATATCTTTATTAAAGATTTAAACTCCTAAAGTAATGTTATTTTTTATTGCAATAATTGATATAAGAAATTTTAAATTTAAGTTTTGAAATTAACAAGTATAAAAGTTAATAATGATATTTAATAACTATAATTTGATATACTAAAGTAAATAAATTATTGTCAATTTATGTATAATTTTGCAAATTAACTAAACATGCGTAAATTTAATTTAACTTCAAAATAGAGTGAGTTTTTCTATTGTGAGTAGAACTTTTTATTTCGATAAAATACACTAGTATTTTTAAAAATTCTTTTATTTTAACAAAGTTCATGGTAATTTAGTCCATTACTGCACAATAAGAGAACTTGTGAAAATATTAAAAATGTTACTAAGAAATTATAATATATATATATATATATATATAAGATACTGTTAATCTCTATTGAATTATTTTAAGTGAACTTTTTATTAATTATTACTCTCTCAGTTCTACAAAAATACTTCTCTGCAACCTTTTCAAATAAAAAAACATATGTTTAATTTATTAATAGTGGTATGAAAATTTTAATATTTATAATAAATTTGGGGATATTGTATCATTTCTCTTACCATTAATCAAAATATTTTCTTGCATTTTTTTTTTAGATAAATGGGATTGATTTTATACAATGGAGAGAGTATAATATTTATTTACATAACAAAAAATATTTACCAAAATACAATGTAACATGTTTAAAAGAATAAAAACTATTTATGAAAACAAATAAGAATTTCAAAGAAATAAAGCTCCTTTCCTTTTATATCCTCAACGGAACAAAACTGGATCTTTTTTAGGTAACACTGGTTTAAAGTTTCCACCCGTTCTAATCGAAACATTCGAAAATTTTCTACTTTTTGAATTTATCGAAACGAAATTCAACAGTTGTTTCTATATTATAATATTTTTAACGAAAAAAAATTATTTCCATAAATTTCGTTCAAAAAGATCAAAATATTTAAAAATTTATTATTAATTAAAATAATTAATTAATTTCAGGATCTCAAAAAATATGAATTAATCAAATATATATTTGGATAACAATTTAATTTAAAATGATCATAATTATTTAAAATGTTATTTAACTTTGTTTTTAGATCATTTTTACATATTTTTTAGTTAATGTACATTATTTTTGTTATTTCTAAAAGCATAAATTTATTCTTTGTTATCCATCAAGTGCATGTGATATTATAAAAATACATTAATTAAAAAATGTGTTAAATAATTAATAAATTATCATAATATTTGATTTATATTAATAATATTTTTGATGTTATTTTTAAATTTTTTGATTATAATCATATTTATTATAATATTATATACTTATCATATATAATAAATTAAACATGTATTGAATGTATTATAATATATATATATATATATGTGTGTGTGTGTGTGTGTGTGTGTGTGTGTGTGTGTTTTTTATAGTAGAATAATTTTTTTTAAATTTTTTATTTATATTTTTATAATTTTTAAAATTTTTAAAGTATTTTTAAAACATTTCGAAATCGTTTTTTAATGATCGAAACGTCCAAAACTTTGAACGATGGGTAACACGGCACACCATTGTACCTCTTTCTTTATTCTTCTACACTACGCATAAAACTGGTTGGAGAAATTGATTTCTGTTGTTAGGGATAACCATGGCTCAAGAAGCAGATTTTGAGCTGGAAATTATTATCAGCGAGAGCTCATCGTCCCTCTCCATTCTCTGCAACCACAAAAAACTAACCATAAACTCTATTATCAGATTCAATAAGATGTCGTCTAACGTTTTCCTGAAGATGCTATCTGTCAAACTGTAAGTATCGTATCACTTTGTTTATATCAAAAGTTGCTATCTGGCTGTGATTCAAATATGTAGTGTTTGTCTGTACACGTACAAGCATAATTGGTTAGTCTTCAGTTAATAGCAATCCCTCCATTCCAGTGCATATTGACTTTTTTAAGTCAATTGTCGAATTAGTAGTATTAGTTAGTTGACAGTAGTTATAATTGTTTGTGTGAAGACCAAATGAATTGGTATTGAATTTGAATTACAGAATTAGAAATGACTATTTTTGAAAGATGGTTGGGGTAGCATGCGTTGAGGATATGGAATTATCTTTTTGGTATCTTTGATGAGGCTTGGGCTCCCCCTTACTTGTTGGAGAGTCTGCTTCAGATTTGATTTTGGGTTTTGGACTGAAAAAGGATGCAAAGATTCTTTGGAAATGTGTTGTTTTGGCTGTTTTATGGGGGTACATTGATTGAACATAATGCTAACATTTTCAATGATACTCATATTCCTCATCTTCTTCTTTGGGATAGGATCTCTTTTCTAGCATCTCTGTGGGCTTTGGCTATCGGAGCCTTTAGAGGAGATGCCACTTCAGGCATGCATAGAGATTAATGGGCGGTTCTACACTAGTTTTTTCTTTTCTCTCTCACTCTTGTATTTCTTTAGAGGACTTCTTGTCCTCCCCCATTGTACTATCTTTTCTATCTAATAAAATTTCTTCTTTTATCTAAAAAATAAGAAAGATGAGCGAACATCTGTTGAGATGGTTTGATCATATCCAATTTTAGGTTATAAATGCACTGGAAATAGGAAGGGAAAAAAATGAAGAAGAGTAGGGCTGAATATTACTTGGGAGAAGTAGTGGAAAGAGGCTTGAAGGAGCATTAAATAAACGAGGATGTATCCTTTGATAGGATTGGTGGTGCATTCTGAAAATTAGAGGCCTAGTGGAGTGTGACACATTTTGCTTTTGATTTTGTTTTAGCATTTTGCTTGCACGTATTTTTTTATGAACTACCTCCATCCCACAATCAGTGTTCACTTTCTAATTTCAAAAGTCGAATTGACCATTTTCCAAATCAATAATTCGTACACTTTTCTAACATTATGAACTACATTGAATTTACTACTAGTTCTCTGTTTCATGATTTTGAAAATCATAACCAAATATGCTTAATTTTCATTTTTATATTGGTCAGTTTAGCTTTAAAAAGTTTAGAGTGGACATTTATTTGGGGACGGAGGTAGTAGCTGCTTGATTTACTTTCTTTTTTTTGGGTAGAAATCTGCCTGATTTACTTTCATTATATATTCTCGTCTCCTTTTTTTTTTTTGTTTATTTATTTTCTTCTTTTATTGTACACATATTTATTTATTCTTTTCTCTGTCCTCTCGTGAAACAATATACCTTTTGGTTTGCATATGAGCGTATCCGATAGGAGATTTGGGTTGCTCAATAACCTCGTGTAATACCATGTGCCAGAGTTGAATGTCAGGCTTGGCTTGTTCTCATACGTGTTGCTCTTGATTGAGTTAAAGCTTGATTAACCTGATGTTAATTGACTAAGAAAATCAATATAGAAGATATGCTTAGTTCGTTTATCTTATGAATTGATCCTAAAACAACCAAAGTAGCTTGGTTTATTTTACATCTTACACTTTCAAAATTTTATTTATTTATTATTATTAATTTATTTTTTTTTGTCTTTTTTCCAAATAGTCACCTCGAGCCTGTCAACTTTGATTTTGCCAGTTCAATTAAAGTTTGTGACCGAAATTTCTTGAATTAATTATCTCTTGCCTGACCTTTATCTCATTAAATGAATATAGAAGAAGAGAAAGTAGGTAGCCTGAAATCATGTTTTGCTCTATATTTTTCCTCGTTCCCAATTCTACTTTTATTTATTCTGTAGTTTTCTCCATAAATATTATCAGAAGCATTTCCTCTTTAATTATCTTCTTCTCGTCAAATCGTTAAGCTTATCCTATCGGAAGCCTCGAATCATGAATCGTATATCGCTTCGTGAATCATAGAGCATGATACGGTAAGAAATGCAGCTCATGATAGTAGAGAGAACTCAATTTATTAGACAATAAAGTATATTAGCTTACCTTTAATATAAAAGTAGTCAAATAAACCTAGAAAAAAACTTTAAACATTTGAATTATAATTTAAAAACTCTAAACTAGAGTCTTAGTTTATACTACTGCCTCCGTTTAATTTATAATGTCCCACTTTCTATTTTAGTTTCTCCAATTTTATTTGTCCTCTTTCCTTTTCATACTATTTTTGGTTATATTTTTCTAACACTACCCACACTCTTTTTATTAAAGATGATAAAAATTTTCTTGGAAATACAAGTTTCCATTTCCAGCCGTTCATTAATCATCTCTTCCTCATATATACTAGTGGCAATAAACGCCCACTTGTCTTTGCATGCGTCCTATTTATTTGTCCATCAACCACTATCGTCTTCTCACCCCTGCTTTACTACGCCTGGAAAAATCAGTCCACCTCTCTCTCCTCAGAAGATCTCTCTCAGGTAATGCAAGGAAACTTTTCATCTCTCTCGCTTTCTAATTTTAAATAGTCTTGTACTAGGTGGAGTCAACACACACACACATATATATCATTTTCTGTATAGAATTATGTAGTACGGATAGTAGGTACTAGATCAAACAGCTTTCTATTCCCCCAAACACATATGATCTCCTTGTAATTTGTTGGATTTTTTGCCATTAAACTCTTTGAATTTGATCAACAAGCATATCTATAAACCGGATTTTTTATTTTTTATTCTTTTTTTTGGGGGAGAAATACATGGGGCCTACATTAGAAACAGTGGGTTGTGGTGACTCAATAGGAATTAAAAAGGGAGAAAAAAATACTAGAGAGAGTGCTGGAAGTGGAAGCTTTGGAATCCTTATATCACATACCATCAATGGTTGTAAAAACCTTGAAAAACAAATTTTCTATCAAATATTCATCCGTGACACGTTGCATGGCTGTTTTTAAGAACAGTCTTGTCACATTGCAATTCTTCTTATCTGAACTCTGTGATTTCTTGGATTGTTGTATTAGGAAGAAAATAGCATTTGACTGCCTACTTTGTATCTTTTTTCGCTCTGATTTGGTAAGTTTGGATGAAGATTGAGCAAATCTATGACTTCAAGTGATCAATTTGATTAAATTTTTAGATTATTTTTTACTGGTAGAATACCTTTCCTCATAAATACTACTTTCAAGTAACTCTGCCAAATAGATATTAATGATTTACTTGTAAACAAATACTTCTTGATCTTAGCTTAACTTATTTGTGTGTAAATTTTTGTTCAGTACTTATCCTTTCTTGACTTTGTTCTTGTTTATTTGTGGATGTTGTAGCACATGCTAGATTTAATTCATTGCTCTACCTAATATCTTACAAATTTTCATTTAATAGTTCTCATCGAATAAATGTTTATGGCTAGCTACGTTACTGTTGTTTCTTCTAAATTCTGAGGTTTGGAAATTTTCAATTTCAGTGTAATATTTTTTTTTATGGCTTTCTCACCTTTTTGTGTAGTCTCTATCCTTGTTTCCTTTCTGAAATGACTGATTACTTCAACTCAACTCAAGTGCACCTCTTATGCCAGAGTAATTGGGGTTGGTAGGCAAATAAATGATTACTTATAAAATAGATTCTTGTACGTGGTCTAATATATTTATGCTTTCTAGGACATAAATCCACAATTGCTGATACAATTTTTTTTTTTTTTTATTCCTTATTGTTGTATATGCAAACCTTTGGATCATTTATAGGTAATATGAGTATTTATGCTATGCTCAGAATGTTGATATTTCATTTTGTGGTTTATAATTGTGTTCTGCAGTTTATAATTCAATCTTATTTGCCATTCCAGTTTAGAAGATAATGGCGACTATTGACGACCTCGAGTATGGGGTGCTAAGCTATATTATAATTTTGCTGGTTCAGTCATCAGATGGTGCAGCAAATCTTGCACGAGCAATAACTGTGTAAGACTTACATTACTTTTGAAAGCCTCTGTTTCAAGTTTGAAATATTTGTCAATTTATATCGATTTGTATCATGGGCTCGAACCAAGCCGTCCTATCTGTTTTTGCTTTTTATTAATCCTTTTTCCACTAAGCTTTGCATACTTGATTGGCCCTTCTGATGGATGACAATATGTAAAAGATTTTGTTTTATTTTTCCTTGGCTGAGATGTTTATATTTAGTAAAGTAGAGACTGAACCGATAGAATAATTGGAACTCTGAATTGTAACACTCGTGTGAAAAGTATATGTTCTATATATAAGAATATATGGAATTCAAAGTTGTGATATTTGCAACGCCCCAGGCCCAAACCTACCGGTGACTGGGCTATGGGTAGCCAGGTCCACTACAGGCCTGACCCAAAACCGTTGAAATCTTATGGTACCCCTAGTAGTGGGGTTAGGCTTTATAGGGTAATTGATATGTCATTTTACTTCGGATGTGGGAGGGTACTCCTAGATTATTATTGTGTTTCTTCAGTTTGTTACTGATTCCATAATGTCGCTGAAATGTCTCCTGTAACCTTTTATTGTTGCAGTTGCAAGGAGTTCAACAAATTTGGTGAAGATGAAAACATATTAAAGACTGTCGTTTTTGATAAGGTCAGGCTAAATAACTTGCTTCTGCATGTTAATGGGTTGGTAAACAAATGTGCTCATGCCCGGAATCCTTCTGCTCAGTTCTTGCTCGCTAAGGTAACCATCTTGCATTAGTTGTTTATTTATTTATTTAAAAAAAATAAAATCCCATTTATTAAAATAAAGAATCACATTTCTTTACATTATCATCTTTACTCATTAACTAGATAACTGCATATTTTGTTACTCCTGAGCAGACAATAATGCTGAGTGCTTATCAGTTGCTCGGAATGAAAACGGACAATATTGATGGTTCAGTAGGTATTTTCATGGCTTACTTTCAGCCCGAACAAGCATCTACTAGCAATCCTTCGAAGAAAAGATTAGTTCATTACGAACTTGTCAAACATTTCGTGCGTCAGTGCACCTCATGTGACCTCGATGAATTTGGTGCATTTTTGAGTCGTTACGTCTCTTTCTCCGTCACTGCATTGGGCGAACAGAAGAGTCTTCTTATGGACCTTATCCACGATAATATCAATTGGATGCGTGCATTTGCGGGCCAGATCAGATCTCTGAGAAGATTGGGAGAGATTAAAGAATACCGTGATCATAAAATGAGAGTTCTGACACAGGCTGCGGGAAAAGTGAATGAAAGTTGTGATGACGATGATGACAGAAGTCAGAGGGAAAGGGAACTTGTGGAAGCATCTTCCAAATGTGGGGCCAGTGTAATGGCGTTGATTGTTGAATGTGCGAAAGCTAATGAGAACTATGAAGGGCTGTTTGGTTATGGAGATAATGCAGGAGCATTCGAGAAACGTATGGAGGAGCTATGTGGCCAGTTCGAAGAATACCGTGGCCGTGTTCTTTCTGCTTTTGACCAGTATTTTCCTTGAATCTATGTATTTAGTTGTTGGAAGGTGCTGGTTTTATCTTGCCAGCTTCAAGGGGGTCATGAAAGCTCCTAATAGTATGCTTATTAAATAAAATAAATAAAGGCTGGTAGTAGAATCTTGGAAGTGGAATACTTGTTTTTCAGTTTTTCCTACTCTACATACTACGCTGGCATGGGTGGTCTATAAGAGCAAGCATAGGCAGATGTATATGTGCCTGTTTTTTTTTTTTTTTTTGTAATATATATATATATATTTATTTATTTATTTAGTTATTTATTTATTTACACTAATAATTTTGTATAATTATGTCACCTGAGACAGAGTATGTTTTTAAAAAATAAATTAAGTATGGCTAATGGATTTAAGAATAAAAAGATAAATATAACCAATCATTATATTTGTAAAAGAATATCAACTGTTCAAACATTCCTGTTATCCCGGCGACGATAGAGTATTGTATAATATAAAAAATCGAATCAAACACTGCAGGGGTTAATTTAGATTGTTTGGTTAAAATTTTGATTTGAATTTAATTTAAAATATTAACAAATAGAATATGAACATGATTTAAGTTCGATTAATTACTTAAATCTTATTGAATCATTTTTTTCTTATAGATATTCGATGTTACTCACTTAAAAATTTCAAATTACTCGAACTCGATTTATATTCGTGTTCGATACGATAGTTAAAAAATATATACACAAATTTTATTTTAAACTTAATAAATTATATAAATAGAATACAAGAGAGTCAATACTCGATTCTATTATGTTCGATTTGTTTACATCCCTAAATATAATGCACAATTTGTATTTTTGGATGAGATGAAGATTTGATTAGTGGTCCACATAATTACACTTTATTCTATCTGTTTCAAAATAAAAAAAAAATATTATTAAATTCAAAATATTAATTTTTACATAAAAAATGTTAACAATTACTTTTTTAAAATTAATAATGCTCTTATATTTTAAAATGAAAATAGTCAAAAGTTTAAAAAATAAAAAACCACTATTTACATAATTTTTTTTTTCTATTTTCACAATTATACCCCACTTCTCAACCAATTGCAAGAAGAAATATTGTGTAAAATGCGAATCCAGTGTGTGAAAATAGAGAATAAATGTGTGGAAATAGTATTTGTCAAAAAATGTTGGTCTTAATTGTAAGAAAATCGTGCTGGTATAAAGCATTGGAAGTAAGAAAACACACTTGGCAAGGATTAACATTATATATTGATTTATAACTAAAGTATATACCTTATCTTCAACAAATGCACATATTGAACTTGTAATTATCTTAGTATACATTTGATTCTGCAAATAACATAAACCAACCGTGGATAACACCGTGTTTGGCTAGTGCCTGATTAAAGAAGATATCACCCGCAACCTGGTGCGCTCAGGTTAGGGAGTACTACGAATTTTATGGACAGAGGAGAAACAGACATTGGAGAATGCAAGTTTACGTGGAGTGGGGCCAAATTTGGGACGTCTCCACCATCCGTGAGCTGTAATGGAATTCCATTTAGAAGCATGGTTTTGCTTCTGACATCACCATGTTTCGGAGTTAAGTGGTACTCTTCTCGGGTCAATTCCTCGTCCGATGCTTTGCCTCCAATCCAATAAACTGTTTTCTTAAGATTATGATCGAAGGATTTTTTCCATTTATTACCTTCCACTTCCGCCCTCAAGATGTTGTTCGTTGTGGATTGAACATTGATCCAGAAAACGGTATGGTTGCTTAAGTTGATCAAAAGTAAAGTTACACCTTCCTGTAACCATAGAAGTGTCAGTTAATAATTAAATATTTGTAATAAATTTTAGTCTTAACAAGTAAAAACGAATTAAAGCAAAATAGGGTAAATATATTTCCTTCATATAGCAAGATAAGTTAAGATCAATGGCTATAGAAAAGAACACTCACTCTTCCTTTTGAGCAATGTGCATAAGAACGCAAATATGGTGAAGCATTACTGTGAACAGAAAGAACCCCCTTTCCCATAAGCCGATGCCATAGAAGTGCACTGCACAAAATAAATTTCCAAAAAGAGCAAGGTAACTAATACTTTACTTGATTCAATTAAAGGGAAAATGTTGAGACATGATACCAATGTATTCCCATGTACCAGCTAAAGACTTGATAGGATGACAGAAATATTTAAATCATTGCCCTTGCCTGTAATAATCAGGGTTCGGTACAAATGTTGTTGCATTTAGAAGCCCGTAGTTTCCACCGATTAAAGTCTGCCTGCAATACACCTTAGTATTGTACTTTGCTGCATTTCCAAGTTGATCTAGATACCTACATTTCGTAGATGAATAAGTGGGAGCAAATTTTACCAGACGTTAGACATGCTGGAGAAGAAAATAAACGAGGCAAAAGATTACCAAAAGCTGTTTACGAAAGTGTCAGAAACATGACGGCCGCCGCTGTTATAGGCCCCACCAGATTCTCCAACCCAAGCGGATGCCCAAGGACCATTTGTTTGAATCGTCTTTCTAAGACTGCGGAAAGTCTCTGACACTCTACTCAAGTGATAGGGATTCAAAATTTTACTCACAAGGTTAGGGTCAACACCTGAAACGGAGTAACAAAAGAAGAATTGTCAAAAATTGAAGAAGTCCACAACAATTTGGTATATTCTTTTCTTGAATTTCATTATAATAGATTTCATGTTTTAATAAGAATTAAGGTGGAGCATGTAACCAATTTAACGTACCAGCACCCAAATTGTATATATGATGTGTCAAAACATCGACAACGTGTGGACCTGAAACCTGAAGGACCTTAGCAAACCACTCCTTATCGTAAAATCCACCTGGCGCAATGAGTAATGGTTTCGGATGAATATTCTGGTACAACTTGTCTAATATACGCTTTAGATTGATTAAATCTTTTCCATATTGTTCAGCATCAACACTTGCACCAACACCCTTGCCACTTAATTCATTACCTGAGGCAACAGAGGCAGGGGTAATGTTGACATTTATTACTTTCAATGAACAAGGATGAGAAAATCAGAATGAGCTGAAAACAAGAGGAACCTAGAACACAATACCGAATTCCCATGAATCAATCTGGTACCCTTTGGAAATTGTGAATTTTATAAAATCTTGAGCATTGCTGGAATCCCATTCTCCAGCCCAACATCCTCTTCGAATCTGGTACCTCCCATGTAGTGCATTCAAGCCAAATGTAATTATTGCGCTGCAACAAAGATATTTGTAATATATATTTGCAATATAGGTACAATTAATAATCACGAGATGATCTGCTAACATGGACGAATAAAATAAGAAATTCAAAGAAAAGAAATGAATTAGTTAATAAAATAAAAATTTACCCAGTCTTACTGAAAAAGTTGTTCAGGTCGTCCCATCTACTCATAGGTAAGCATCCCTTGGAAAATCCAAACAATCCGCCCCTCACTTTTGCAAATGGATGGCAAGGAGACTTCAAATTTCCTACATCATACTTTACTAGGTCTTGGAGAGAACCTCCTATTCTTATTCTCAAATGCCCAAAAGCTATAAAGCCCCACACACACACACACAAAAAAACCAAGAAGAAAATTAAACAGAAAGAAAGAAAGAAATATTAATCGCAAGAAATGAAAATTTTAATAAAGCTACAACTTCTTGGAAGAAACGAACACCTTGAATAGCTTTCGCAAGAAAAGGATGATACAAGTCCTGAGAAGACAAGAACACAGGTATCAATGTTCTCATTGTTTTATTCACAGGTACAAACACATGAATTGTACTACTTCTTATTAACAGGTGAAAAATTAAAACAAACTAAATTTGTAAACCCAATCTAACCAAATTTATCACGGACGAATATCCCCATGGGCAGTGGTTGTAGTTGCACTTATCGTGAGGCCACCAATCAATAGTGGCACATATATAATTATCATCTGTATCAGCAACTACGGCAGTTCCATTGACAACAAGTTCTACATGTTCAACATTTTGAGCCAAAATTGCGGAGAGGGATGCCAGAAAGAGAAACAAAAGGGTAAAACAACCCATTGGTGGATCAGTTAAGCAGCTTCACCTCTGACACAAATGAGTCAAGACAACTACAAAAAAGAAAAAAATCCAGGAAATATAAGATAAAAAGAAGCACAACAATATGGTACCGTAATAATCATTGTCAACACAAAATAATTAATGAAAATTATAAGAAGTATTAACTCTCTCTTTCAGGACTTATCAAGATTACTAAAACCCCACAAGCAGTCAGTGAACAAATTATCAGTTGAAAAACATCTCTATCTCTCTCTTTCTCTCTCTGTACCTCTGTGTGTGTGTGTGTGTGTATAGTGGAATCAACTACTGGAAAATTGATCCAGCAGCCGAAGAAATAGAAACAAGTCTAAATGAGCTAAATTTTCACAAGCACTGGTCGGGGGAGCAAGAGCACTGCACCGACGCACATGCCTTCCTGCTAATTACAGAAGGAAAATTATAGAGCTGCTAAATTTGGGAAATTTAAGTCCACATATAGATAAATATATAGATGCATACTCACTAATACAACATAAAGACGAAGTTGAATGTTTACACAGACAAAAATATCATTATGAATTACTACATTACAAGTTCCCCATCACAAAGGAGAACCAGAAGTAGAAGCAAAGGTCAGATTTATTAATTGCAACGTTACCGACAAACATACCTAACTGTATTAACTCAGATCTCAAAGGTCACATACAGTCTTATAAAATTATTAAAACATTAAATTAAATAGTCATTTCACTTGGTACACATACAAGAAGAAACCAAATTTAAATCCATCAACAAGAACTTTAAAGACAACTAAGGACAACAACCCAGATAGAAAACCAACCTCTGAAATTCACCATTACTGATAATGCTGAAGTTCAGATTCCATTACCAGCTGCAGCTAAAAGTTTAGCTATTTCTCTATCTAACGAATAGGGAAAGGTGTCAGGCGAAATGGGTCGGGTCCAGAATTCTCAGAAGGCTTTATGAAGATTGAGCTCGAAATAACTTATCTGGTCGATATGTGTTTCAAACGGTTTGTTGTAGAGCAGTTATTTTGTGCGCCGACAGCTTTACCTTTGTGAGTAAACCGGAATTTGAAGTACAAACCGAAAAGAACGTTGATAAAAGGGTAAAACGGGAAAGTTGTAAATGTTACCAGCCGTGACAATGTTTTATGGAGAAAGTATGCACCGTCATTTCTCTTTCCTGTCAAGTTTAAGTGTAAAATGTCCTAATTTTTATATAATTTTAATATAAAGTTAAAAATATTTTAAAGAAATAATTATATGATATATGCATATTTATTTATTAATTACAATAAAATAATAAATACATATATACATTAAATATATTAAAAAAACATAACATAAGGATATACATTTTAAATTTTTTGCTAAATATAATAAAAAAATAAAACAATTAAAATTAGACAAAAAAATATAAAATAATGTGTGAGTATTTTAGACATTGTTTAAATATTTCATTGTAATTTTAGTGAGGCTTATCTAAGAAGTTGAATTCATATAATATAAGAGAAATCTTATTATAAGGTTATATTCCTTTTGTAATGATCTCTATCCTTTTATACTAACACTTCATATGGAAATTGTGGATATAATATATTTTTAATTTCATAAGACTACCACTAACAATTTTTATCTAATAATAATCATTCATTTTTACTAAAAAAAAAAACTTAATTTTCATACATTGAAGATTCATTCTAATTAACTTTCAATGCAAAATAAAATAATACTACTCCATATAATTGTTTTAAATTTATCATCACAATATTAATAATATTAAATTATTACTATTAAATTATCTTAAAAATAAATGTACAATAAGATATAATTTTAATAATCAATTTTATTGCACTCATTATATAGAAATTAACTGGAGTAGAAAGGAGGGTAATATGTACCCAAGAAAAAAAAAAAAAAAAAAAGCAGGGGTAATACGGTACATTCTTTATTTTCTCCCTGGCAGTCTAGTTTTTCCTTTCCAAAGTTGAAGTATGAGGAGGGCCGGTGATGGGTATAAAAGTCATTTCATCTAGTGGGATACATCTGTCATTTGAACAATAAAGCGGGAGAGATCAGTCAGAACGGAGGAATTACTCTCTCTCCATCAACTTCGTCTTCTTCCTCAGAGGAGCTACTCCCATCTCTTTAAAGACTACTCGCACCATTGTCAATTTGTCATCAACACCTCCGTCCTCTTTTTCAAGATCATCTCCACAACCCTAAAAATAAGATTTTTGAAAAAATTACTACATTCTCTATTTATAATATTCTCTAATTTAATTTCTTATGTTTCTTTATTCTGACACATTTATCTTAATTTTTTAAAAGAATTCATTTTTAATCATTTGCGGTGATCACTGAGTGTGTACATTACCAGATTAATTTATACTTTATCTGAATTTAATTTAAGAGATATCAATTTTTATTAAAGTATATTTTGGCACTGTTGTGGAATTTAGGGTTTTCACATTTTGGTAAGACATGGTTTTACGGTCAATGTTATGATGGAAAGCACTGGAGAAGCTGAGGATGATCAGGGCTTTGGATGGTTGCAAGTTAAAAAGGTTCATCTTTTTTTGTTTATTAACCTTTATTTGATTTGAGATATTTTGATTAGTCTTTTATACTTTTGATATTGATATTGCTGGTAATATCTGAAATATAACAAGCAAAATGAAATTGAAACTGAGTGTTGTTGATCAATCACCTTCACATCAGTATTGACTACATTAGTCCTTTCTTTTGGGCCCATCATAGAAAAAAGAGTGTATCTCTTCATTTAATACTCATCCTCGTATTTAAAGAATATTTTTTCCCCTTGTTTATCTTCGTTGTTAATTAGTTGTTTGATCTGAATTCAGTCTATCAGTAATAGTATTGCGAATGTAAAGCTAGAAAGGGTGTAACTTGGAATTGTGACTGTTTGTTGGATACTTGGGTATGTGGTACAATGATCCAGTTAAATTGAGGAAATTGAAGTGTTAGGTAATAATATATTTGGCTTCGCAGTCAACAGGAGACTGGGATTCTTTCTAAATTACAGTGAGATAAAAGTTAGGTTAGGTTTATAGTGTTGTGGTGTCAGTTTAATACTTCAGTTTCAATCTAGTGAAACGATTGTATATTTGTGTTAAAGTTCTATTTTTCTTGGCAAACCAGTAAGTAATTACCATAACCCAGCCAGAGCATTTATGTTTCCTTGTATGTTCCATTTGTGGGAAAACCTTTATGAGTTTAAGTTGGTTATTCATGATGTCTGTAGAGCTTAATATCCCATCTGTTCCCCAAAAAGATATTGTTTTCGAAATCCTAAAGTCAATCCTTAATTTCTATTCAACATGAATTTATCAAATTTTAGTCAATACAACTGTGAATGTTGTAAACTATCTAAAGCGTTTTACACGTTAAAACATCTGTAGTTTTCGAATCATAAAATGGATCACAATAATTTTTAAGTCTGTGGATTTCACAACCCTAAAATTCAAAAACAATCTCTCTCTCTCTCTCTCTCTCTCTTTAAACTTATGGAGTAATATTTATGAATTTGTTACTTTATCTTAGTTTTGGTTGTACGTTCTGACTATCATTTGCATTGATTGTTTTCCAGAAGCATAGAAGTAGTTCAAAGTTTTCTCTACATGGTTGGGTCGGGGGATTATCAGGAAAACAGGCTCCTAAAGTTCAACATAGTCAGCTTTCTTTGAATGTAAAGAATGGGAACTCAAATGATAAGTCGAGTGTCCCGATTTCAAAATCAAGGGGAGTTTTTATTGTACAAGGTGTCAGTACTGTTCCAGATTATACATCTGCCAAAAATAATAATGTCACACTTAAAAAATTTGTCAGCAGTCAATATAATGAATGCTCAAATTCAACAGTGGCGGGACCTGTAAAAATTTCCGGTTCTGATAGTAGGAACGGAGCTGATCAAGAGCTTCCTCAAAAGGATAATGCTCATGTTCTTCCAAAGATCAAGTGGGGCGATTTAGATGATGGAGTTCTGGTAAAGGATGATGGAAAAAATGTTGGACCTGAAATTAAGTTTGCTGGCTTTGGAAATGATAATCTGATTTGCAGGAAGGCTGAAATTTTTGATGGTTCAATTTCAAATAAAGCTTCTTGTTCCAACCCGGAAAAGAACAATTTGATGGTGACTAGTGTACAGGAAGATCATATTCTTCAGGAGCCTCTATCATCTCCTCAGAATATTGGATCTTTTGAAGAGGACTGCAAAGAGAGCAACGAGGTAAATTCAAAAGATGTGAACATACAAATGATGAACAAAAATATAGGTAGTCCAAGTAGTGATGTGAAAACAAACTGTGAAAATATCAAGGAAATAAATAAAGACCCCCTCAGTGTTAATTGTCCTTCTAATGAAGATGTTGGCAGTGCATCCACCAATGAGGGAGGAACAGTGCTGGAACTTTTGGGCTCAAGCACAGGGGCAAATTTTCAAGATTTGGAGTTGGTATCAAATGAAAAAAGAGGTGTTGGAAGTCCAAGAGAATCTACTGTGACAGATTCCGTTGGAGATTTTGGGAATCAAGAAACGGTTTCAATTGTTGATGAGATTTCGAAAGAGCAGATTATTGGTAATATTGATCCAGGAGAAGCAGTGGAAAGCAAAGAGAGGTTTAGGCAGAGGCTTTGGAGCTTCCTCTTTGAGAATCTTAATAGGTCGGTTGACGAACTTTATCTTCTATGTGAACTTGAGTGCGATTTAGAGCAGATGAAAGAGGCTATTCTTGTACTCGAAGAAGCTGCATCTGATTTTAAAGAATTAAAATCTAGAGTTGAGGAATTTGAGGGTGTGAAAAAGTCCTCTTCTGAATTAAGTGACGGCGTACCGATGACAATGAAGTCTGATCACCGGAGGCCACATGCACTCTCATGGGAGGTTAGTGTTTAGTTACTCTCTCTCTCTCTCTCTCTCTATCTATCTATCTATATATATATATATATTTTTTTTTTTTTTTTTAATTGTTTTTATTCTTAAAATCCTGAGATTCAGTGACCTGCTGATGGATGCAGGTTCGGCGAATGACGACTTCACCTCACAGGGCAGAGATATTGTCTTCATCTCTCGAGGCTTTTAGGAAAATTCAACAGGAGAGAGCTACCATGCATGCAGGTAATGATGCTGGGAAACAGGGATCTGATTCTCCTAGTTGCCATTTCAAGGCCAGTGAAATTTTGGATAAGCATGCCACTAGAATTGATGCAATCCCTCCTGATTTGAAAGAATCAACAGTGAGGTCAAAGAAGCAGAGAGGAGGACTTATAGATCTCAACCAGGGAAACTCGAGCAGAGAAAAGAAGAATGTTGACTCAGGCAGGCCCAGCAAAATGAAGTCAACTCAAAATGTCCCCACAAATAATTTCACTGGAAAGAGCAAAAAGGAACTTGTGGGATCTACTTCTGAAGTGGAAAAGATGCTTCGAAAGGATAAATTGTCAGCAGATACTATTGTTGACAGACAGTCTAGATATGTAGACAACCTGAAAAGGCAAATTCCTGTCCCTGACAGGGAGAAAGAAAAGAAAATTTGTCAAAGTGGAAGCTTATGGAAATCCATGGATGCTTGGAAGGAGAAGAGGAATTGGGAGGATATTCTTGCGACCCCGTCACGTGTTTCTTCTCGTTTTTCATATTCCCCAGGCATGGCTAGGAAAAGCATGGAGCGAGCACGCAATTTGCGTGATAAACTATTGTCTCCTGAGAAGAAGAAAAAGACAGCTCTAGATCTGAAAAAGGAAGCAGAAGAAAAGCATGCCCGGGCTATGAGGATTAGAAGCGAGCTAGAGATTGAGAGAGTTCAAAAGCTTCAACGAACCTCTGAGAAATTGAACCGTGTTAACGAATGGCAGGCCGTGCGAAGCTTGAAGTTGCGACAGGTGATGTACGCTCGCCACCAACGTGGTGAATCTCGGCATGAAGCTTTTCTTGCTCAAGTTGTGAGAAGGGCTGGTGATGAAAGCATTAAAGTTAATGAGGTTCGTTTCATTACTTCGCTAAACGAGGACAACAAAAAGATCATTTTGCGCCAGAAACTTCAGGATTCAGAGTTAAGGAGAGCCGAGAAACTTCAAGTGATGAAAATTAAGCAGAAAGAGGACATGGCAAGAGAAGAAGCTGTTTTGGAACGGAAGAAGCTCATCGAAGCTGAAAAGTTGCAACGGCTTGCGGAGACGCAGAGGAAAAAGGAAGAGGCTCAAGTAAGAAGAGAAGAGGAACGTAAGGCGTCAAGTGCTGCACGTGAAGCAAAGGCTATGGAACAGATGCGGAGAAAAGAGGTTCGGGCCAAAGCCCAACAAGAGGAAGCTGAACTCCTGGCCCAGAAACTAGCTGAAAGACTCAGTGAAAGCGAACAGCGCCGTAAGTTCTACCTGGAGCAAATACGGGAAAGAGCTTCAATGGATTTTAGAGACCAATCTTCCCCTTTACAGCGGCGTTCTGTGCTTAAGGAGGGGCAGGGTAGGTCCACGCTGACTAACGACGGTGAAGATGATCAGGCAAATAATGGTTCAGGTACCAGAGGCTCTGAATTTCCAACTGGCAGTGTAGCATTGCAGCAATCGTTGAAAAGACGTATTAAAAAAATTCGTCAAAGGCTTATGGCTCTGAAACATGAATTTTCGGAGCCTTCAGTTGCTGAAAATTCTGGTATCGGATATAGAGCAGCTGTAGGGACCGCGAGGGCAAAAATAGGGAGATGGCTTCAGGAACTTCAAAGACTCCGGCAAGCTAGAAAAGAAGGGGCCGCAAGCATCGGACTAATAACTGCTGAAATGATAAAGGTACTTGCGTATAACGATTCTTATTTCCATGTGTGTGTGTGTGACACATATAAACATATTGATAACTAAAAATTCTTTAAAAACATGAATTCTCTGAAATTATTGTATTTAGAACTTAGGACTTACAGATTTTGTTAACAATGGTGATGTCGTGAACAATTTGAAATTAAGGTCTTGATTATATTTTTGTTCAACTTATCATTTTTGTCTTGTTTTCTCTTCCTGGGTTGATGCATAAGAATGTCTTAACACTTTTCTTGCTGGCGATGATTTTGGATAGTATTTGGACAGAAAGGACCCGGAGCTGCAGGCATCCCAACAAGCAGGTCTGCTCGACTTTATTGCCTCTGCTTTGCCAGCTTCACACACGTCTAAACCCGAAGCCTGCCAGGTAACGATATACCTTTTAAGACTTTTGCGGGTGGTACTTTCGGTACCTGCGAACAAGAGTTACTTCCTTGCACAGAATCTTTTGCCGCCAATTATACCCTTGTTGGCCGGAGCACTTGAAAACTATATCAAGATTGCAGCATCGACAAATGTCCCTGCTTCCACATCAATTCAAAATTTGGAGTCTATCTCTGAAGTTTTGGAAGGCTTTCTATGGACCGTGTCAGTAATTATTGGTCACGTAAGCCATGATGAGCGCCAACTCCAAATGCAGGTTGGGTTGCTGGAGCTTGTGATTTCGTATCAAGTTATACATAGACTCCGAGATCTTTTTGCGCTTTATGATCGGCCACAGGTGGAAGGTTCACCGTTCCCTTCATCTATTCTCTTGAGTATTAATCTGTTGGCAACTTTGACATCCAGATTCAGAACTGTATCTTCGATTGATTGGGAATATTATTCTCTAGAAATACTTCCTGGAATTGAAGCCCAAGAGGCTAAACTTGTTGATGGTACCATAGCTGTACCTTTGCCAGATGTACCAGAGGATGGGCCATTAGATAAATCATGTAAGCCAAATAAGGTCGAGTCTATTGGCGTTAAGATGGATGCGGCAGAAGTTCCCGGAAGGTCTCGGAATGTTCTAAATGATGATATCGCCAAATCATTTGTTTCTAGGAACGAGGAGAAGAACTTTGTTGGTGGTGGTGCGTTAAAAACTGAAGACAAGTTAGGGTTGAAGCAACCTGTGGTATTTCTTCTTTCAGCTATATCTGAAACTGGCTTAGTCTGTCTTCCTTCCCTGTTGACAGCTGTGCTATTGCAGGCTAACAACAGATTGTCTTCAGAGCAGGTAAGATTCTACTGGTTACAAACATTAAACATATTATGTTAAGAGGTTCATGATTTGAGTACTGTTGTATGTAATATGTGCCAACTTGTTAGAAAACAATTTAGTTGGAGCATGGGTGTAGTTGGCTGTGATCTATATTTTTGAACGAGCTTTATTACTTTTCAGGGTTCATATGTCCTTCCATCTAATTTTGAGGAGGTGGCAACTGGAGTACTCACGGTGTTGAACAATTTGGCTCTGATAGATATTAACTTTATCCAGAGGATGCTAGTAAGTTATTCTAGTTACAACTTGTAATGCTTCTAGTAAACATTATTTATCATTTTCAAGTAAGGTAAAAGTTCTAATAAGGTCATAAGACAGAGTTCACGTGATAGCACATTGACCCTACTGCACATTTGGATCATACTGGATGTTGTATCCGTTAACCCACTTAGTGGGCTTGTTCCCCTCCTTCCCCATGCATTGATGATCATTAAACACTGTTCTATGCCGTCTAGTATGAAGTTGACCTTTTATTTGATCTTAATTAATGACAGGCCAGGGCAGACCTAAAAATGGAATTCTTCCACTTGATGAGTTTTCTTCTTTCTCATTGCACAAGCAAGTGGGGAGTAGCTACCAATCAGGTGATACTCTGAGCTGTGACTATACTATATTATACATATATGCATATACATGTTGTGCATAATCAGTCAACGCAAATTACTAGGTCTTCTAAGTTCTAGTTTTTTCGTATGAATGTCTCAGATTGGTATGCTTCTCTTTGAATCATTATTGCTTCTTGGTTACTTTTCACTGTTTCATTATGAGAATCAAGCTGTTCTCAGATGGGGAAAGAGCCCCACAATTCTTCACAAGGTCAGTAGTGGATCTTTTACCTTTTTCTTCCACTTTCTCAAAACCTTTTATAGTTTTTTTCAGAAGGTCTAATGGGCAAAGTTGGAAGAACAGGTATGTGATCTGCCTTTCGTGTTCTTCAGCGACCCAGAGTTGATGCCCATCTTAGCCGGCACCCTAGTTGCTGCTTGCTTTGGGTGCGACCAGAACAAGGGTGTGGTTCAGCAAGAGCTCAGCACCGATATGCTCCTTTCCTTGCTAAGATCTTGCAAAAATGGTTTGCCTGCATTCTGTCCTAGATTAACCGTCACAGATAATCATCCATCAGATGAGTCTACTGAATCTACTAATCAGTTGGGTCCCGAATCAAGAAAATTTCAGGGTGACATTTCTCAAAGGTCAAGCCGGTACAATCTTAGAAGCACTCGGGCTTCTGGAAAAGCCCAAAGAACTCTCAAGATGCGAAATCCAAGAGACAACAGTAAATCTATGAAATTTTATGAAGACAAGGGTCCGAAGCAGAATATATCCTCAACTTCAGAAACTTCTTGTAATTTGATGTTGCACTCGAGGTTTCCTGAAAGCTTCATTGATAAAGCAGAGCAATTCTTTTCAACAGATATATCACTAGGTGAGCAAATGTAAGTTGCAGACAGAAAACAGTATTTAAATTGAACCCTCTCCAGCATTAGAGTACATGCTAAAGGAAAGAATAGGTCTACTCATAATAAACTTCAATCAAGCACAACAGATTTATAGCAGATGCATTTGAATAAAGTGGAAGCAATGGTTTGACATTTCTGGAAGCTGATAATGTGCTTTCTTGTCAAAGCGATGTTAGGTCAGGCCTTTTCGGTTTTCAGATAAGTGATGCTCCTCTTCCGATACAATCCCAAAATCCAAATGCACGACCATTTTGCTAAAAAGTTATAATATAATGAAGAATATTTATCCATTTGAGTTAAAAATCTCTGCAGCTTAGCTTACTAGTATATATAGATTATCCACATAGAGTTTATTTATCTTTATTTTTGAACATGTTTTTAACCATATATGCACTCCTACTAAGCAGGTACTATGTCGAGAGTCTTGATGTTTATCAAACGCCCATTGTTTACCGCCACAAAGTTTATGTTATACATTATTTATTTATTCAAGTATCAATAAGAAAAAAAATTAAAATTAAAAAGGTTTGAATAAATAGTTGAATTTGAAACAAATGCTCATATTCTATCCATAAATATTATGAGTCAATGAATCAAGTTCAAAGTAATTTTTTTTAATAACTAACTCTTTTAAATCTAGCCCAAGGGTTTTGGTCCACTTTACAAAATTTATCTACTATTTACCTTTTAATTTTTCAATCCATCCAGGATTTGCCTTTTGGGGGTGGGGGTTGCATCCAGGATTTTGTTAAATATTCAAAAGTTAAATTTTCTTCGGTCATCCTAGGCTTATGCAGCTGAATATGTAATGGTTGACTAGAATAACAATTTGTTAGGTTGAAACAGTGCAAAATGACGAAGACCAACCAAAAAAAAAACTACTATATATCTTCTGTCCAAAATTAAAAATATTTATTCTTTTTTAATACGTTTTAAAATTAGAGACATGTTTTTAATTTAATGTCATACCTAATTTCTAATTTTATTATACTTATATATTAAACTTTCATCATTTCTAAAACAATTATTTTTAAAATATTTTCTTTTTATGTAAATATTGTAATGGAAATATCTAATTTTGAAACAGAGAACATAAATGTTTATTTTGTATTTTCAAAATTTAAATCATATAATTTCTCAAAACGTTTTATAATTTTGTTCCAAAGATCTAATTGGCGAAGTTGGAGTTGGAAGAACAGGTGTGCAATCAGGGGCAGAGCCAGGCATTAGCTTGTAGGGTGGTTTAAAGACCCCCAAAAAATTAAAGTAGCCTCAAATTATATATTATAAATTATTAAAATAAAAAATTTATTTAAGAACTCAAATTAAAAAAATTTGGCTCCGCCTGTGTGATATCTGCCTTTCGTGTTCTTTAGCGACCAAGAATTGATGCCCGTCTTGGTTGGTACTCAAGTTGCTGCCTGTTTTGGTTGGGTCAGAACAACGGTATGGTTCAGCAAGAACTCAGCACCTCCTTTCCTTGCAACGATCTTGCAAAAATGGTTCAAGAAAACTTCAGGGTTACATTAAAAGAGAATGTTATTTAGAGAAATTATAAAATAACAACAGCAAGGTAAGTTTTAAATCACAAACAAAGACTATATTGTAGGAGATATTTTGATTCTTTTATAATACGGAGTAGTTTTTTGAAAATATAGTATAGACGAAAAATGCGGTCGAAGAAATAATCAAATTTTAAAATAAGAATCAATCTAAAATTGATTTTTCTTATATTTGGAACGGATGGATGAAATTGTTTGAACGTTTAAAACCTATGATGGAATCATCAAAATAAAATGAAGAATGTGTAATTATTCATTGCTTGAAAAATGACAATTTAAAATCAATGGAGTACTAAATTGGGTTAAGTTCAACTGGAACTTGGGTCAACCCTAGTACCATTATCCGAAAACCAAGCTATAGTTACACTTCTGTTATGATTTCTGAACTCTTAACCCTACTAAAGCAGACGCTTTCTCTAAGTTTTGCTGATAAAACAAAAGAACCTGAGAAAAATCATTTAACCACATGCACTCCAAGTCACAATGTTCATAAGAAAATATCTGTAACTATTACAAACTGCGACATCATTAGGCTTCCGAATAGTTTCAGCTTAGATTATAATCAAATCAACCCCAGTGCGACGTTTTGCTCCCAGCTGCCTGGCACGTTTTCTAACTTCCTCCAGCTCCCATGGTTTACCCACATTATATGGTCTGCGTGGATCAAATATAATTCTCTCCAGTGAGATGGCATTCTCGAGCAAATACAGAGCAAGCTCAGAGTCACTTACATGTCCAACAAATCCAACCAGTTCCACCACCTTAAAGGCACTGATGCGGACATTTCGTCGTCAACCGTCGCATGGCTCTACGAAGCTCGTCTAAAATACCAATAAAACTGCATCAAAAAGGTGAAACATTATTAAATATTTTATTAAAAAGAATCAGTATATTATTCTTCTTCGTAAGGATTTTTTTTTTTTTTTAATTTAATTTAAAGATGAGGAATAAGAACCTCATTTCATCATAATATCAATTCCAAGAGAATCAAAGAAACATAAAAGCAAAGACAAAATAAAGCTGGGATTTTGACCAACTTATTGCTGCTCACTTCGCGAAACTGTCGTCATAGGCAAAGAGCTAAAAGGCTGCTAATTTACTAGACGACTTCCGTCCATATCGCCCATCGCTTCTAAAAACACAACACTACGAGACCCAAAAATCATACATACATAATCAGACTTACAAACCAACACAACAAACAAAGACACAAAAAAGATACAAAGTACAAAACAAGCTATGACTATGATGTACGAAACACCAAGTGCCGAACCCAGGTTTGAAATTAACTTATCTGCTAAACATACGAAAACTCTTCCCCCAACGTGTCCAACAGTCAACAACCACATACCCCGAGTAATCCCTTAATATCTTTGTAGGATTTGTGAGAAAATTCATTATGTTTGTTTCTTGATAACGGTGGACGCGAAGTCACTATCCTTATGTTGCGTACTGGATAAACCGCAAGGTGCACGCAATACTTCACCAATCACACACATCGAGCAATCCCATAGTAAATTATGTGAGAGTACTCAAGAAATTCATTTTGTGGAAGCCGGATGGAGTATGTTTGTGTTATGAAAATTTCTAGACGAAACGTAGAACACATAATACACTGTATCCACACCAGACAATATGTCTTCAAACAAACTCGATGCCCTCCTGACGAAACCAAAGGATCTGAACAAGCACAACCAAAATTAAAACATGAAATATTTTCAATCTATTTTGATACTATTGAGAGAGGGAACCAAGGGCAAATACCATATTGGTTTACATACTAACCGAAAAGTTTATTTGTAGTGTCAGCAGTCAGCACCTTCAACGGAGTGAAATGTGTTGAAAACTGGAAGAAATTACGAGCAACAAAATTACCAAAACCGCATCCCAATGATGCCTTCTGTAGCGAGGGAAAATTATGGAAAGGGATATTTATACTAGGTCCAACATATGTAAATGATTCGAGATTCACTGAAGATATATCAATATTTTTAATATTATGGCATAATATAATTTCTACTGTCTTCAGCTTGAGTGGCAATCCACAAACTTTCAGGTCTACAAGAGAATCGGACCTTTTGACACCTCCGGGATGTTCAAGAAACCTACAATTGTATAACAAACGCTCAAGAACTTCTACAAAATTCAACCGGAGGTCTCTTAAGGAATTAAAGCTATAGGAAATCTGTAATACACAATGTTATTATATAACTTAACATTGCATAAGTTCCCAAAGTCCAATTCGATCCTATGAACGCCTCTTTTAATTGCAAAGTGAATCCAGCAATCGATTTCAGAAGATGATTGTTCACCAAGAGGATAGCGAACTCTAAATTCCTCAATTTCTTGACCTTGAAGAGACTTCAATACTTTATCTACCCAACTCACAAATATTCCTCTTTCAGTTTCGTTAACTTCATCAGATAACGTCTTTGAATCATCAAAGTTCAAGCTACCGGCCTTAAATGTCCACAACTTCTCCCATCGGCGAGAGAGTATACTAGTTGATGCTGCTTCTTTAATGGTCAAGCGAGACAGCATAGACACAAGGATATCATCTGGTAATTGACTGATCACGTTCTCCAAATATTTAGCTCGCTAATGCAACAGAGAATAAAACAATATATGAAAACCGAATCATGAGTTCCGGAGAAAGGTTTTACAAAGAAAAACAGTTCAGGAATAGAAGTTTACAGTGAAACTTTCGACAGGGGAACTAGTATAAAATAAAGGAGACCCATAACTTAATCCACACCTTTTTCCATATAGCTTAAAGTACGCTGTTTCTCCGGTTGCACGTCTTTAACCGTGAATAATCCTGCAATATTTAAGGAACCAAGAAAAAAAATAATAATAATAGTTATTATATATGACCAATAATGAGGTTTAGATATGGAAAAACAAATAAATGTCCGATTATTACTTTAATGCAAGATTAAGGAGACATGCAAGATCACAGGTCTCCTTTGATAGAAGATCGATCTTTTATTCCTAAACAACTCAATCTCCTGAGTTATAAAGATTAATATTTTATTACAAATAGAGGTGTACGGTCCCCTTGCACGGGCTAAGAGGAGAGGAGAGGGGAAGAAGATATGGCAGAGGCGGACTCACTGTAAGGCGTTGAGACAGCAGCGAGCAGGCAGAAGGAGCGCCGGAGTAGGCGATGCCGTGACGGGAGCAGGCGGGAGGCGCGGGAACAAGAGCTCTCAGTTCTTAGAGTCTCTCTAGCCAATCAACTTTTAATTTGAATTTTCGAGTCAGTTGATTTGAGTTTTAATAGGAAAAAAAAAATGAGTAATTAATTTAATTTTAAAATGCATGCATATTTCACTTGTAAATAGATTGAGTTCGAGCCGAATTTGTCTCTACGTGATTGAGTTCAAGTTACGTTATAATATTTACTTTAAATACTATTTATTGAATTTATAATAAAATTTGATCTAAATTCATTTAATTACTTAATCGTGTACAATTAAGTGTTGAACTCAAACAATACCATTTTTGAAACTCAATAATTTACTTTAAGTATTATTTATCAAGTTTATAATAATATTTAATTTAAATTTATTTAATTACTGAATAAAAGACAATTATATGTCGAATTTAAAAATTATAATTTTTTAAACAAATTATTTTGAATATTAATAATAATTGAATAAATTAAATTTTAAATAAATTAATCGAACTTCATAAAATGCTCATATTTAAATCTGAGTAGCAAATTGAATCAAGTTGACAATCATCAAAAATGTTTTTTATACACCTTACGACAGCCAAATACTGTCTTGTCCCCCTATCCTCATTACACAACGACGCTACAAAAAACACAATATATCATTCCTCCTGAGCCCTGAGCCCTGAGCCAGCCCTAGGAGATTGTATTGATGTGAATAAATTATCGTACAACAAACAGTAATAGTAGTACAACCCGTCTTTCCAAAGGTTCTCAAAACATGTACCTACCGTAATACCCCTACAAAAAGTGGTCAACCACTGGTTCAGTTGCTTCACCGCCCTTATTAAGGTGTCTGGATTCTACGGAATCAGAGGACTGACTTCTCATGCTCTTCTTGTTTACCATTGCTAATATTTGAGTACGCGCTCCCCGGAATGTCGATCAGAAGGTCATCATCATCCACTACGCTTTCTTCAATCAAGTCCTGAAATTTGTCCATATTTATAATTAATTACATTAATGGAGCATCTACATTTTTACAAATTAACTGAAGAAATGGGCATATAATTAACAGGGACCCGGCCAGAAAGGCATATGAATGCTTTTACTAAGTATTTTCACGCCATAATGCAAACAGCGACCAATTAACAGTCGAGATTAATCTAAGCATAGCAAGCTCATACTGACAACCTTGGAAACAAAGGTTAAAAGGCATTCAGGAAGAAACCTTGTTCTGTTCCAAGTTCTGATTGTCTTTGAGGTCACTCATTAGGGCTTTAAGTTGTTTCTTAGCCTTCCTCTTCGTAGAACGCCGGTCGGCACATTGTGCAGCAGTAACATTAGCATGACAAACAACACATAACGTCCTCATGTTCTCTAGTGTGCATTCACCTGATAAATTAACAAGAAAATGCTTTGACTAACTAATAATAGCTACTTTCATATAAAATGCTCATTAGCAAGTTGATTAGCTATTGACTCAGCAAAAGACATGAGAAGATGAAAATAACATACTACTAGATCCAGACATATGTAAACTTATAATTAGTACTTAATTAACATGTAAACACTGGGAAGATTGTGGGTGCTTATATTATTAAGACACACCTCCCCCTAGATACACGGGTACAATGTGGTCTGCATGCCATGCATTCCCCTCGGTTGGTTCTTGGACAAGCTTCTTAAGTCTGCAAAATGATAAACTGAAAGTCAAAAGGGGCTTGGACCCTGATTGGGCAGAAGAATTTAGTATATATACGTACACATAAAACATAATTAAAATTTATATAAAAAAAAATTTAATAATTTGAAAAAAAAAGAAGTAAACATGTAAACTGTTGAACAACTAACTCACAATTTTGGTCGTTTTACCAGCTCTGGTGCTACTTTCTTGATGTACTCTTCTCGCTTCTCGCATGACAAAGGTCTTAAGTGCACCACAAGTTTATGGCAATCTAGCTGGCAACTTGTGCAAATGCCATGTTCAATTTGGAAAAGTCCCTGGACGAAAACTGAAATATATCATTATTACAAATAAATGAAATCTAATAGTCACTGATTATCCATCTCGAAACTCTAAACTAAGAAGGATCTAAATGGATACATATGATTCAAGTACTAACCTCACGAAGGAATACGTTACTAGTCCTTAACCGATATTCTTCATAGCAACTCAAATTACAAAAAAGGTCCTCAAAATATTCAGGTGTCTTAGCATTGTTTCCCCTGGAAACTCAAAAGATTTAATTGTTTGTTACACCACAAACTCTTGCAGAAAAAAATAAAATCGGCTATCTATATGTACATACTTGCAAGGAGTTTGACAGAGTTTGCAAAGTGGTTCTTGCAACATAGTCCAACCCTGTTCATATTCTTTTCCCTTTTTGCCACGGCCACTGTGAAGGTTGATCTTCCGCCAAGTGGCATCTGATGGTAAGGGATGGCTTATCTCATAGAATGGTGTACTGCGCTTCTTGCTTTTTCCCTTCAGCAATCCCTGCCATGATGGATGTGGATTGTAGATACACACATACGCAACTCTTATAAATCACAGGAAGGGAAAGAGTAGAATGACAGGCATACCCCAAGTCCATGGTTCAAGCTCTCATTCAAACAGCACAGCTCAACCGACAGAGGAAGTTGCAAAGGTTTGGCAAGTAATTTCTTCTGTTCAATAGGTCTCAAGTTGTTCCATTCTTTGATGAATTCTGTAAGAACTTGTCTATATCTTGGATCGTCTTTGATACATTTATAAGCAGCAATTTTCTTGCTTTCATCTGTAGGAGGAGGATGTGGTGATTCAAGTTCCTCTGGTCGGAAGTTCTCGAATAACGGTCTCGGTCTTAAATCCACTCCTGGAACACATGCATATAAGTGAATTCTTCCAGTATATTGACTAACCTGCAAAATGCAAAAAAACACGAAGAATATTTTACTGGCTGCTTTTACATGTCCTGCTTCAGCTATCAACAACTAGATCTAGTGATTGTCAGTAACCAAATAATTACAGCGGCTGATAAAACATGTTTCACCATATAGAAGAAAATACAGTATGTAATTAACTGAGAGCAAAACCTAGGGTTATTACTCTACCTCGAAACGGAGATGACTAATTTGTAGGGAGCTACTAGAATCAGCTTCAACGAGGCGGACATATTCCCCATTATTCAGATCTGTTGTTTCATGAACGTCACTATGCTCCTGTAGATCATATCTTTGGTTATTCTCTTCATCTAGTGGGACAAATGCTTGATCAGTTTGCAAATTCTGATAAATGCAAGTACTAGGAATCTCCATAAGCTCGACAGTAGAAAGTCCACTACTTGATGCTCTTTCCATATTTGGATTCTCACTTCTTTTGTCTGTTTCTCCAGTGGTTCCAAAATAGGAAACACTTTCAATCTGTCAAAGCATAATATACGAGAAAACCATAATAGTGTTAGGAAAAGAAAGTCCCAAATATTCTGCCCTTTTTATTACAATTATAAGAATGGTGAAAATCAATATTTAAATTTCACACTACCCAATAAAATGGATTAGATTCGGCCATAAATAGCTACTAAGATTATTTAAATAGAGTACCTCTATCTCTTTTATGGCGTCATACTTTCCATTGACCGTTGATGAAACACGGTGCAAACTCTTGTTCAGTTTTCGCCAAAGGGACTCATCTGGAGAATCCTGAAAGAAGATGTAATCATATGAAAGCTTAAACAATAATAACATCTACGGAAAGTTTCCTGAGAGAAGTTAAATATACATGTGTATATCACAAGGAAATAGAACCTTTGCACAGAATATATATATGTTGACTGCTTTAGTTTGACCCCGCCTATGTGCTCTATCTTCAGCCTTCAAATGTCAAATAATGCAGAGTAATCAAGCAACCACACAAGTATAATAAGTTACATAACATACCATGTGACGTTACAAATATACGCCGGGTGTGTGTACACACACACTGCATAAATTATGACAAGTATACTACCTGTAGCAAATGAGCTGGGTCCTTGGGCAACTCCAAGAACACGACGTTTTGTGCTGCTGATAGATTAAGTCCACTGCCCCCGGCAAGAATTCCAACTAATGCAATCTTAATCTGAAGATACAAAATAATTTGTTATTCTAGGCCAAGGGAAAGAAGTAAAAACAATTAATTGCACCTGCAAAGTACAGAGTTTTTCTTAGTTCCATTATCCTATACCAAAAAGGAGTAAGGCACAAACTGTATCAGAAAATCAGGCATCATCCATCCAGATCATAAGAAGATACTACACAGTAAGTAAACACTGTTCCAGCCTTTATCAATCATGTGTAGTAACTGAAATAGACATAGTTTAATGAAGCTTTTAAGAACAGGCCTGTTTTGATGATTGGAAGGACTGAACAGCTAACTGCCTATCTCTCTCAAAGGTTGTCCCATCGATGCGAACAAATTCAATCCCTTTCTCACATAAGAACTCCTGCATGAGTGAAGAAACATTAAAAATATGACACGGAAAAGGGTGATATATTTAAAGTAAATTAGCAAGGAAAGGAAAATGTTGAAGAGAAACCAATGAGTCATTCCAGATTGCAAGACAAACATAGAAAGTCAAGGATTCGTTTATTTATTTTGATAGGTAACTCCTAGGTAAGCTTCCGGCTGAAATATCTCAGTTTTTTGTCAGCTATTACAACATTCGCAGTCATTACACTATTCACTGAGACAAACCTAAAGAGGAAAAAACAAATAACAGTGGAGCCTGGATGGAATCTCTGACCTGTACTGCATCAAGAACTTTATGGTGATGAGCGAAAACTATCATTTTATGAGAAGGGAGACTTGTTTCGTTATCATCCTCGACATCCAACTCTGCAATGATTGGATGTATAGAAAGCCACTGACGAAACCCTGACAACTTTGCAATACCAATTTCTTGATCAGAAAGCTTCCTTGAAGAAGATTTACAACAATCAACATTGCCTGAAGCCAAGCAAGCAAAAACAAGAATTTTAATCAAAAAAAATTAGGCTCCCTCAATAAATTATAAACGCAAGTGTAATCTGTCTAAACACTGTCACAAGCAATTTTTTGTTTGATACGTGAAAAATTGGTTTAATATCATACATTCAACAGGAATATCAACCAATCCATCTTCAGCGTCATCGTTTGTGGAACCATCATCCCCTTCCGCCACTTTAGTAACAACTCCCTTAGCAAAATCGACATCTGATTTCTTCAACAACAAGCTTATAATTTGTCTACGTTTGGGCGGCAACTGCAACATCACATGTTCCTTCAAGCGTCTTATCTATATTTAGTACATAATGGAACAATAAAAAGTATTATTAGTCATTAGTCAATTCTTCTAAAGGGACAAAAACACAAAAGTTAATGAATGATCCAACTATTTGAGTCATTAGGCATAAAAACAATATTTCCCAGAATTTATTCATGCCTGAATGACCAATTAATCTATTTATGATCTTTTCTGGAAAGAGATGCAACATTCATAAAGCGCACTCTGCATAATATCTATGCTTAGAAAAATCTTACTGAAAGGATACCAATTGGTGAAGGAGAGAGAACAAGAACACACCATAACAGTTTGCTGCAGCAACACATTCAACTCCTCCAAGCGTACCCCCTTTGAGAAATCCTAGAGGATGAAAAAAATAATGTGCTATAATGATGCTAAATTGCTATTAACTAGCCACAAAAAAAAAAAAAAAAAACTAACGTTCAAATAGTATAATACGATTTGTAGCAAAAGTTAGCTTGTTTAAATCAAATCAAAGGTTACCTTGTATACTTTCCCTTGAACACCGTGAAATGAACTGACTGCACAGTAGGTTTTAGCAAATTCGTATTTGTCCTTCCCCAGTAAACCAGGCCTATGCACGAGTAGCATCATGAAGAAAATTGAAAGGTTTCCTTTAGCAAACATAAATGGAACAAGTCTAAATGATTAGGAAGGATAAGAAGGTAGAAGAGAGTACTTACCATAACATATTTATCTGATGAAATATGTCATAAGGCCTATAATCACCTAGGAAAAAAACATGCATGATAAGATACAATACAGATAAAGCTACGTAAAGTAAAACCCCAAAGTCAAGTTCAGTGGTTTTTGATGCCCATATTTGGTGCAACTAATGTAAAGTTAGATAAAATAACGGTAACAAGCATGGATCCAATTAAAATTGAGGCAATCTACAAGGTGACTACCTAATGGATTTCATTTCATCAAACTAAATATAATTTCAATTAAGAATTTTCTTTGAAAAAAATAATTATGATAATTTAATTAAGACGCCTCTGCTACAACCTCGACAAAGAAGGAGTGCCCGTAAGAAGAATTGTATGCTTGGCCTTTATTGCCACATCAAGGACAGCTTTTATCTGTAGAATAACAAGAAGGAAATGAAAAGAAAATCAAAAGGAAGGTCATGACACGCAAAAGATTTTTAAATGGAGAAAGATAGAAATATAGACCAACAAAGATAACGACATAAATAAGCAGCACCATAAAACGGGATCCATTACCTCTTCAGATTCTGATGATTTCTTTGAGCAACGTACATGGTGTGATTCATCAACTATCAGGACAGCCCAATCTCGCTCCAACATGCTCTTCCGCAGACGTTTAAGCATCGTGTATGAAGTAACCACAACTCTTGGACATTTTGCCAGACGGGCTGGATTATTTTGATGACCAAAAACTGGAGCACAAGTACAGTAAGTGAAACATCAAATATAAAGACCCAATATTTACTGGCTTCTTCAATACAGCAGCATGATATGCAGAGCAAAACATCGACAAAACAAAATTCTTAGTTCTCGCGCATGAGTTGGGAGAAGATTCCTTGCAAGAAATTAAGACCTCACAAAGTAAAAGAACAGAACCATTGATGATATACTCACGAAAACATGCCTCTAAAAGACTCCAAAATGATCACCAGACGTACCGCCCTTTCAGGCATAAAAATTGAAAACCATAATAACATATGTTGGAATTTGAGAGCAGTACCAAGATGGACGTCAGAAGGCAAACAAGTAGGAAGCCAGTGTTCAAATTCTTCAGCCCAAGCATATCGCAAGATAGCTGGGCAAACCACAAGAGTAGAACCTTCATTCAAAAAACACCCTGCAATTGCAATGGCCTGAAAATCAAGTCCGTGTCTAAATTAGCAAATTCCACATGCCTCATAGAGAGATAAAAATAAGAACTGTGTGTATGAACCACTAACTGGCACCTCAAATATGTCAAATATAATATTGAACGAACAAAATCAGCATCCATGCAATAAGAAAGAATAATATGCTATTACCAAGATACAGAGGTTTTTATACATATTTAATTAACTTAATTATTACCTGTAGCGTCTTGCCCAACCCCATTTCATCAGCAATGAGACACCTACCACCCCTTCGTAATCCGAAACGAACACCTTCACGTTGGAAAGGTAACAAAGCATCTACTAAAGATTTTGGAAGCCTCTCAATCAATTCGTCAACATTCTCATCAGACAAATGTTCTGGCCTGCACGGTATCCAACGGCCGGAAGTGAAAGAATTCGACAATTTCTGTATAACATTAAAGGTTGACCAAGGTATCTCTTCACATTCAGCACTCCTATATATCTTTAAACACCTCAAGACCGCATCATAGTCTCTGAGGTTGTAAACACAGGCCTTCCCACCACCAGTGTTCTGTGTGTAGTGTGATGGCACAATCTAATAAAGAATATAATTAATTAAAAATTACACAAGCTAATATACCCCTCATACATAATAGTACTACCTTTTTTCTTTTGCAAAATAAATAGTGCAACCTACATCACATAATAAATGTCCACATTTGAGTTTTAAGGTCAGATTCACCATCTTCAGAGTTAAGAATTAAACACATTCATTTTGATTGTCTAAATCACCAACCTTGGAACAAGTAGTAATTTTTATGTTGTTCTCATCTTTAACAAAAATTGTACTATATAGTAGTTATTAAGAAAATGATCAATGTAACCCTATAAGTGAGGACATTTATTTGCAGGTACTAAATAAAATGATTTCTAGAGAGAGAGAAAATATTACATGTGAGAGACAATCCCTTAGTTTCTCTAGACAAGCGGCTTCGCCTGGGAAAGGGGAACCCTGGACGGGCATGGGAGTGACTGAGAAGGAATCAGGGGAGCAGATTTCGAGCCTGACCCGAAATTTATTGGTCAATTGGGCGGGGATTTGGGGCTTTTGAACTGGAAGATCGGTGCAAGACGACTGTTTTAAGGGGGGTTCCCGATCTGGAGAGATTTTACGGCATTTGAAGAGCTTCCAGGGGTCATGCTTAAAACTGGTATCGGCGAGTTGTTTCCGCTTTGCTAGGGCTGCTAACCGGTTCAATTGGGCTCGCTTTCTCTGTTCTTCTGTGATTTCCATTTCGAATTTCAGGTGTTAGGCAGAGCGAATGGTTAGGGTTTCAGACAGACGACAAAGGGAGAAGCATTTGAAGAGCGCGGGAAACAAGAACAGAAAAGAGAGTTTTAAATTCGAGAAAGAAGAAAGAAAAGAGAGTTTTACTTTTTCTTTTTTAATTTTTCTTTTTTTTTTATTTTAAGGCTCGCTTTTTCTTTTTTAATTTTTTAAATTCGAGAAAGAGAAAGCATTTTAATTTTTTAGATACCGGAGTGAAAAAAAATTAAAAAGAAAAAGTAAAACTCTCTTTTCTTTCTTCTTTCTCGAATTTAAAAAATTAAAGTACCAATTTTAATGCATTAAATTTTTTGTAAATATTAAAGAGATAATTTATTTATAGTTACCCGTAAAATAATGATCTTTTAAAATAGTAATTGTTTTGTGATAATGGAATTATGATACTATGTCCGTCTCGATTGTGTACTTCTTATGAATTTTAAAAAATTTATTTGACTATAAAAAATTATTTTTATTATTTTTATTGTTTGAGTTTTGGATAATATAATAGTGGTTGAAACAATGAATCATATTGTCAAAGTAGTTGATGGACTGGTGGATCAAATTTAATAGTAAAAATGTTGTAATCTTTTTGGAATATTTAAAAAAAGAAAAGAAAGTGTTGCAACATTTCTAAAACGAATGTAATAGTATGTTTGTTTGGTAGGCAGCTTATACAACGTTTAAAGATTATCGAGCTCATACACAATTAAAAAAAATCATGATTCGCAAACTTAAATGTATATTGAAAAAGTTTACAGTTTAAATGTAACTTATTTAAATTTTTTTGTTGGAGTGAATTTAAATTGCCCAAATTTAAATGGATAAATTTTACCGAACAAATCCTAATCGAGTAAATGATGGAGTAATAATGTATAAAAAAAAAAAATAGCTTTGGTTGGTTGCAGGAACATAGCTTTCTGGACAACATATAAAGAAACCTGGCTTTAGCTTCATAATCTCCAGTCTGTCAAAAACAAAGTGTGCTAACTAATGCTGATTGATACCTATCTTCATCATTTCGGTAACTAGCTAGCTAGCTAGGACCTTTGGAACATTTGTAAAATCAATTAAATTAATATTAAATATTAAGTATGATTAATATATTATTTTCGTCTTCCATAAAAATTTTGATCTCATTGTCCCAGTTTCAGTTATTCTCAATATTTTCACTCGAAATATTAGGAATTAATACTACAATGTAGATTGGAAATTAGGATTCCATAATATTTTCTTATATTCCTCGTGGTTGGCTCCTACTAAAGAAGTGTTAAAAGCGATTACAGAATCAAAAGAAATTAGGGTTAACTCTCTTTTCTTTCCACTTTCTGTATGCAAAGTATATTTCACTTTGCTTGCCCCCCTGCACCGTTTCATGTGCAATATACCATAAAATAATATACAAACCCCTGCAAAACTTCTCTTCCAGGATTTCTACTCATCCAAATATCCCACTCTTATATTAATCAGTTTTCCTTCAAATTTAAATACAAGTATTCCGACACATTTGACAAACTGGAATCCAAGAATGGAAAATTTGATCAAACAACAGCAGCAGAAGAGGTACGTACCTTCGAACTGGACAGCAATCAATATAAGCTGCAATTCTTGGAAATTCTATCAATAAACTTGGACAAATTATTCTTTGACTTTTTTTCTTTTTTTTTTTTTTAATTTTAAATTCGTGCTACGTGGATTTATTCTTAGGGTGAGTTTTTCTGGATCAGAACAAGACAGCAAGTCCAGAGGAACCTTTAAAAGAGGTAGTCTCGTATTTCAAATATCCTTTAAAACACCCTTTAGAATTTTCTGTAGTTTATCCTCCAATATATATCCATATGGTGGCATGTTGTTAAATTTTTAATAAAGAAAGCAAATGTTGTGTGATTGAACGCAAAAAATGGGACAAAAGACAGTACTAACAATTAAAGATATCTTTTTCTTTGGGTAGATAAGGCACAGAATTGGTTCCAGAAGCAACTCTCTAGCCAAATGAGTCCAGATATTGACTATGAGGACAGTGATCACGCCACAGCAATTGCAGCAGCCGCGTTTGCTGTTTATTCAGCCGATGAATCCAGACTGCAGCAAAATCAGAGAAATGATATCAAAGAGGGCCTTAAAAACCCCATGACCAGGCTGAAAACCAGAAAAGAAGACCCCGTTAGGCTGCCAGAACCTCGTGGAGCATCTAGAAAACTTTCGCGTAAAGAAACAAAAGAACAAGGTAAGTTTCATTTTTGGGTCTCACACAAATCTCTATATATCTATATTGCAAAGAAATCATTCACTTTTTTTCTTCCTGTTGAGAAAAATAAAAGTTCAAATAATAAAAACAATTAGTTTGGGAGAAGCTTTGATTTTTATGCGTAATCCATTTTTGCTTTTGTAATCCCTAAACTCCTTTAAGAAGCTTTGAGTTACAATTCTTGTTTTAGGAGGATAGAAAAAAAATTCTAGGGAAATCATTTGCCCTGTAATTCTACTTTTCCCGTTATTGTGGTTAAATGTTTGATGTTTGTTTCTTCATAGAAGCATCCATGAGAAAACCAACGGGACGTGAAGCGAGATCTTCATCCTCCATAAGGCCAGGACCTCCTGCAACCAGAGATGAAAAGATTAATAGAAATCCTAAGCAAGGTAGACCTGCAGAAACCGAAGTAGAGGCCTGGGAAAGAGCCGAGACGGAAAAGATTCAAAAACGGTGTACATTTGCTCTTCGAATTATTTCATTAATAAACTAGCACACACTTTCTCATTTTATATCAGAATTGAAAAGTAATCTATTCATAGTTTGTACGTATTATTCACGTATTTCAGGTATGAGAAGGTGAATTCCACCATTCTTGCTTGGGAAAATGAGAAGAAGGTGAAGGCTAAAATTCAAATGGAAAGGGAAAAGGTTAACAAATTCTTAATTCAACATCCCTAGTATTTTCTCCGAGAATGACTCATAAAGTTTTCAAAAATGCAGGCCGAACTGGAAAAAAGGAGGGCAAAAAACTGGCAGCATTACCAATCCAAGCTAACCAGGATTGATAATATCGCTGAAGGAGCAAGAGCACAACTTGAAGAAAAAAGAAAAAAAGAAGAGTCAAAGGTCCAAAAACGAGCAAAGAAAATGAGGTCATCTGGAAAAGTTCCTGCTTATTGTTTCTGCTTCTGAATGTTAAAACCCGGCAATATACTTCTAAATTAAATAATTCTCAGTAAATAATTTGATTGTATCGCTCTAGCATAAATCCACTAAGAAAATAAGAATACAATATAATGTCTCTTAGTTTCTCTTGACTTACTGCCTAACAATAATTTCACCGAGAAACCAATAAATTTCAAGGTGCCCACATGCCTTGTTATCAGTAGACCAGATTAAGAAACTATACAGAGTGCAGCTCAAAGAAGATATGATCAGTGCTAACATTTTGGGACATAGTATATAATTATGTTTAAACAGTGTCACCCCAATATGTGTTACAATGGTCCAGTGTGTCTGCACAAAAATCTGACAGTTCATAAGTTCAGAATCAAAGGGGAATGTACAATACTAATCCAATATTGGTAAGAATCATATTAAGAAGATACTTGTTCAGCTTGATTTGTCCAATAATCTTTAATGCATCAAGTAGCAACCTTCATTAATTGGATTCTCGCTAACAAAATCAGTCAATTCTATCAACTTGATCGCAACGAGACAGGGCAGATTGAAACAACTCATACTAAAAGGTCATAGGGACAAGTTCCGGTAAATAAAAAGCAAAGCAGAATATACATATAGATAGGAGATATTATTGTCGATCTAATTCAGAGATATAGAGAAGGGGAAGCCCAAACAATGACTAGAAAATAAATAAATATAAATATAAAAAACCATGTATATCATCTGGTCTAAGACTTCACTGCTACCACATGTTTTCATTAATTGTCCATAGATATTCTCTATCAGCCCAAATGTGACATCCCGAAGGGGACCAGGGCAGCAGACAGGGAAATAAGAGAGAATCCAAACTCAACCTAGACTATTTTTTTATTCACTGCATGTGCGTGTGTGAGTATATAATGAGTGGCGAATGTATAGTACCACAGTGGAATATATGGTACCAAAGACAAGAAGAACAAGTTGAAGGAGGATCCTATCACGTGCACAACCACCAGAAAACCCCCAGTCGTCTTGTCCACATGTATGTATGCAACTATTCCTTCTGAAAAAGTTCTCCGGAAATTCTTTTCTCAATCATGTTTATGATTATCCCTTTCTTCCATTTTTCTGAGATTACTTTTCTATTTGACGAACATGGGATTCCCGGCCCTCCCTCTTACATTCTAATCCACATAAGGAAAGTAAAGAATTGCATCAAATAAAAAAGGAAAGTAAAGAAAGGAAATACAGAATACAGAGCATTTCCATTTGTGCTGTTATTTTTCCTGCTTGCCCTTTCATGTCATAGCATCTAACTAAGATGAGCTTCTTTTCTGGCAGGTCGATCACTACCGAATTTTATTGTTCTAGTTACCGGCTATTTAGTTATCTGCGTAATACAATATATTTTAATCTTCTGAGCTTCAGAATCTCTATTAGGTTAATCCTAATTTTCTGGGGAAAAAAAATATCTCCAAATCTGTTTGATATCATGCTGATATGAGCAAGTTTCTTTTTCATCATTCTCAAAAATTATCCAGCAACTTACTTTCCAGTTTCATATGAGAGTTTTATATTCTGTTCTTCTCTGCCTCTAAAACTGTACCCTATACAAAATTAATTAATTAATTAATTAGTAAAAATTTTGCAGAACGAATCCAATAATGTTTACAACATTCATTTAAGGAATGCTGTTATGTTACTCATGACGAGTCTATATGCTTCCCATTCAGGGCAAATAATGAAGTTACAGAGCTAACCTGGGAAAATGGGCAGCTATCTATGCATGAACTTGGCGGGATGCTGCCCAACACTGCCCCAACTTCAAAGGCCCCGTGGGGCAGGACAGGCGATACGCTAGAGTCCATTGTTCACCAAGCTACATGCCACACGAAAAACATAAATCTACCCAAAACCGATAATTATCAGACTCATCTACCAAACAAGAGCTCTATTCTTACAACTTCTAGCGGAAAATGGGGCGAAAATTCCAGCCATGTGGAAATAACTCCAGGGTTGGCAAAGAAAAGGATCAGGTCAGAATACTCTGACCAATGTGGGAGGAATTTCAGCAGCAGCCTCCAAGAACGTGCGGATAGGAGTGCGTGTGGCAGTGGTAGCGCAACCTTTTGTAGGGATAATAATGATACAACTATGATGACATGGGCTTCTTTTGAATCTCCTCAGAACCTGAAAAGAACTAAATCTGCTGATGAGGATTCAGCTTGTCATGATGGCTCGGTAAATTCTAAAATTTCCCAAGTCTTATAGCTTGACTTATGATATTTATATGGTGCATGTTAGCCAAAATTAACTATACTATTTCACCTAAAGAAAATAAATAGATTATAACATCGAGCCCACCATATTAATAAATAATTACTGAACAGATTTATGTAGCTTTTCTGCAATGATCTTAACAGGAAAACAGAGATGAAGAGCATGAGACAAAGGGTGAAACAGTTCGATCCCACTCAACAAGACGGAGTAGAGCTGCTGCTGTTCATAATCAGTCAGAAAGGGTAATTTATCAATAGTTTGTTTGTTTTGAAAAATAAAGATAATAGAAATTGCATATATAGTAATGGAAGTGTTTGGTTATAATAATTATGTAGAGGCGTAGAGATAGGATCAACCAGAAGATGAAAGCTCTACAGAAACTGGTGCCTAATGCAAGTAAGGTGAGAAAATCCAGGTATCCTTGCTCTTTTTACTAGCGGAAATTTTTATTTTCTGTTCATTTAAATAGTTATATTTGAGTTTTTGTACTTACAGACTGACAAGGCTTCGATGCTTGATGAAGTAATAGACTACTTAAAGCAACTTCAAGCTCAAGTTCAGATGATGAATAGTGTTAGAAATACTACTATGCCCCAAATGATGATGCCTATAGGAATGCAGCAGCAACAGCTTCAGATGTCTCTCCTAGCACCCATGGGGATGGGCGTTGGACTAGGAATGAATATGGGAATGCCTCAATCACTCTCGTCCTTAATCCACCCAAACCCTGCCACTGCTGCCACTCCCACTTTCATCCCTCAGCCATTTGTGGTGCCATCCATGATTCAGAGGCACATTCATCCACAAGCAAGCACTAGCCAGGGCACTGCCAACACGTCTGTTCCGTTCAGTGATCCATATTGCGCATTTCTAGCACAAGTATGACTAAAAGATGCTAATAATTATCTACATGATTCGTATTTTTATTTGTTTATTTATGTATTTATTATTTTATTTTCCTGAAGTCCATGAATATGGAGCTGTACAACAAGATGGCAGCGGCAGTTTATCAACAAGTCAATCAGGCAGGTCAAGCAACTAACGGCACCACGAAATCTAATCATGACCAAGGAGAATGAGGCCAACTATTTGTATTTTCTACATAAAAAGAAGCAGATACAGGGAAAGAAGTCGTATCACTAAGCTCATAATAGTCTATCCCAATTGATCAAGAAATGACACTGAGCGAGTTTTGTATGTACTAGACTGTTAAAAACAAGTATCTTGTAAATGAAGCCCTTTGTTTTTACTAAATATATTAATTTTACTTCATTACGAACATTCATTCAGATCCGCTGCATAACGACTACAAGCCAGATCTACAACAGTAATATAACTTTGATTGTTAATTACTCTGTCCATTCCAAAATTAGAAATACATTTCTAAAACGATGACATTTAAGAAAAACTCTATTTTTGCCAACATATCCCTAAAGCTAGTGACTGACTTCATATAGTAGTAATGGGATGATAGAACGTATTATACTAGAAAAATAGAAATGACATATTGAGAACTTCGTATCACTTTATAGTCTAGAATTAAAAATTAGAAATTTATTTTTCTCTAATGAAAATAGGAAATGGGAGCAGATACTGAAAATCACAACTGGGTGTATTATGTTTCTTAATTAATTACCAATAAAGAGGGTAAGGAAAAAGACTTGCAAACGAATAGGACAGGTGAACAACCTATGTCGATGCGTAGAAATCATGGTGCTTTTTTGCCTGTCAAATTATTGATCCAATTCATCTAGCTATCTATTTAACTAGTACTTCTGTAACTCAAAAACGCGACGTTCTCTCACGGATTTACAACTACATATAGGTCGTTTTTATTAAGAAATTCAGATAAAATTAACTCAACTCAGCTGCGCCTTCTAAAAATTAGCATGAAATAGCTTGGAACTTTCCTAATATCTATTTTAATAGAACTACTTTGATCTTTTCAAGGTTTAGTGGAACTTTTCGGCTGGAGTTCCATCGATCTAACCTTGAGAGGCTATTTTAAAACTAAAATTAGTAGAAATTAGAGATTGTGGTGCCGACATTCATAGAGAAGTTAATTATAATAGCGACCCGACACAGCACAAATCACAGAACCTATATAGTCAAATGTGGATTAAGAGACGAGCTTTACTTTGTGGAACCAAAAATGTTGTTGGAAGTCACTCTCTCTGGTCCAAAACATGCTAGTCCACTAACATGTGGATAGGCACAAGAGCAGAGTCTTAGGCCACCATTAGAGAAACTGTACTAGATCAGACATTGGGCCACCCAGGAGTTTGAAATTACATAGCCTTGGTTATTGTTCCTTGGATATTTCAGAATCAAATGATTGAATGCAAGTATATAACCTACCAGGAGACTTAAAACATAAATGAATCCTTTCCCTATAGTTGTTCAACCTCCATTCCATCTGTAATTTCAGTATTTTAAACTCTCTTTTCTCTCCAAAATGATAATTTTATTGGACTTTTCCATTTTTTATGCATATTACTCTTGAAACTTCATATAAAAATTAATTTTTTTAAAAAAAAGTTTGAATAAATTTATGCTTACGAGTGTGTTGAAAAAACTTAAGTTAAAAGTTAAAGTAAAAGTTAAAGTCAAAAGTGACTATCATTATCTGGATGAGAGATAGATTCTATTTTATACTGTTAGAATATAATTCTATTTACACCTCAGCAATAAAATATAAATAAATAAAATAAATAGACTTTACGCACCAATACAAAACATATAAAAGTTAAAAATTTTATAATAGTATTATTGGATTATGACAAACATAGTCAACATCATATTTATATTTTATGGCAATAAAATTCAAATTCTTTCATGCTACAAATGATGACTTGAAATTGTGGGCTTGTGATGAATTGAATTATTCATCACGTACATTGTCATATATATCGCCGAGGGACCATTGAATCATCCCATAATTGATTTCATGTGGGTTCCAATTGAAACACAACCTCCGGTTGATCATCCTAGAGGCTAGGGCAACCAAATGGTGCATTTATTAAAAAAAAATTCTAAACTCTTCTAACAATCAAATCCAAAACAAATTGTGATGCATATACTATAAAATTGGACGGTGGAGAATTAAAATTTTTTAACTTCCCTCTGTCACTTTAAGGGTGCAGGGAATATGATATCCTATAGATAGAATGAAATTTGAATCCATTAGGAAAAACGCAGAGTGAATACTTTTTTTTATTATTTTTAAGTTAAATCTCATATGTCCAATCTTTAAATGGATGGATGAATGCTTGGTGACTATAATTAGGCTGATTTACCATTATCTATGATCTCTCTCCATGTGTGTGTGTGTGTGTGTGTGTGTGTGTGTGTGTGTGTGTACATACCAAGTTTGAATAATGGAGCTATAACTGAAGCCTTACCTCATGTAGTTATGAATGTGTTCCCGACTAGCATTGAAGTTGGGCAAGGACCATCTGCTCCGTAGTCACAGGCTGGATGCAATGGTAGGGGATATCCCAACTATCTTTTTCAATAAAAAAAAATATTCATGATGCAAATTAACATTCTTTTTGTCATCACCTTGTGGCCGACAAAAAGAACGTCAATCTAAAGTTTCCTATACTAAACTTTGGCAGTACAGTTTGTAACGAAGCAATGGCGACCTGATCACTAAATTTAAATTAATTCAGCTATGGATGTCTAAATTCTACACATAATTTTTAGCACCGTTTAACTTTTCCTTTGTAAGAACTTACTTTGATCATTTGGAAATACAACTTAATTTATTATCTATATTCTCTAACCATTGTAACTTTAAATGTTAATTAATAATATAGATCCCAATAGTCACCCAGAATTAACCAACAATCATAAACCTATATTTTTATAAGCTTAGTCACAAATATAAATATAGAGTTTGTTAAGGTATATAAGTCGAACATCCCACATAAACCAGTTAATACAGTTTAAGAGATGCCGAAGATGATAGCAAGGATGAGGATCGCGTATCTTTGAGGATGGTGAATTTTGCACTTACACGGGTCTCCCTTCACATTGCTCGACTATTTGACTGCTTCAGTCTGCACAAGCCAATGGCAGGAAATTTTCAATTTGTAGATGAACCTAAATAGGCTCCAACTTCAAGCTGAACATATGATACGCCACCATAAAGCTGTTAATACATACCCAGCTCAAATATGGGATGCAAACTAATTTAGGATTTTATTTGGAAAAAAAAATTAAATAAATCACTCACAGCTTTATTCATAAATGAATTTATATAGGTTATTAAGTACAGAATGTTAAGAATACATAATATATAATGTGTTGCAAAGAGAGAATTACAACCCATCAAGAATCGAATCTCAAATCTTTCTAAGCTCGAATAAATATCTGTCCCAAAAGCTTGTCCCTCATTATGTGCTAGTTATTTCCGAGGATTTGGTGGCTCTAGGAGAGAATACAGATTCGAAAGCACCCACCAGAGCCTTGACCTTACTCTTTCTGCTTTTGGCAAGCTTGCTTGCAGTCTCTTCAATTACGTTATTAAGTAAACTCTGAGGGTCTTTCCTTCCTTCCACATCTTGATGCCTAAGAAGAACTTGCACTGGTTCTGTTTTAATATCTTTCAAGGCACCGTCACTTGTTAATCTCCTTAAGCTTCTGGTTCCAGACTTAACACTTTCATCCTCTGACAGTACTTTTTTGTGCCTAAATGTGAGTTTCATTGGACTTCCGTTGTCAGGTTGGACATCAACTGTCTTTCCACTCTTAAATTTGAGCTTTTGGTCACTGTCTTCTGAACCAACTCTTCCAATCCTCCTAGTCCTGGTCTTGTGTTCCACTTCAAGATCCTCTACTTGGTTCTTAGTTTCAGATTCACTGGTTTCCAAGGCACTACCTTCACCGTTCATCTCAGATGAAAATGAAGCTGATGACTGTGACGTTAATGAAGGTGCCTGGCTGTCAATAAAAAACGAGCTTTCCACAGGGAGTGACTGATAAACTTGCACATCGTTTTCACCATTTTTCGTGCCTTTTTCCTCAGAAAATATCAACACCGATGAAGAGAAATGAGGAGTAAGACTGCCAATTTCAACCAGTCCTTGGTAATCAGACTGTGGTTCAATTACGTATAGCGTCTTCTCTGAAATGTTTTCATCATTAGAATGCTCGCCCTCTGCTTGTCTGGCACTCTCTTGAATTTTCGGAGTAGATGGTGACTTTTTTAGGTTCTTATTGAAATCAGATCGTGTTCTCCAAATCCTCTTTGGAGATAATTCTCGGGACGGAGAAACCCTTTCTGGCACCAAACTTGTTTTCTTGGCCATCTTAGCTGTCCCAGAATCTTTGTTTATTTTTGTTTCACTCTTTCTTGGACCAGTTGAACCTCCCACTGAATTCATACGGGGAGATTCTAACTCTTTGGGAATAAATATTTCACTGTGTCTTCTCCTTAGCAGCCTCGGGGTTGAGGGAGAAGATGACTTTGCTTGCAAAGGTTTTTGCTTTGAGTCAATAGCATGTTTAGCAGTACCTCCAAATGAACTTATTTGACGTATTCCAGAGCCTTTAGGTGCAACGATTTCATTTTGTCCTCGACTGAACTGTCTTGGGCTTGAAACAAGAGATGCCTTCTTTTGGAAAAGCTTTGGCTTCGTATGAACACTATGCTTGGCAGAAGCACCCAGTTTTTCACCTGTATTAATTTGACTGTTCCTCTTAATTTTTTCCGAAGAACTCATTTTTAAAGTTCCTAAGCTTTTTGGTATAATGATTTCTCCATGTCTTCTGTTTAACTGTCGCGTGGATGATGGAGAAGATGTCTTTGGCTTTGGGGCGTTTGAATATTTCGGAGAAGCATCTTTTAACTCAGCTGGCGATGAGATCTGTCGTCTTAGAGATGAAGTTACTTTCTTAGAAGATTCTGGATCATCTTTCTTTGTGACCTCCAATTCATTGGGTTGTTCACTGATGGTAGTTAGTGAATGCATGAAAGTAACTGGAAAATTCTGCTTTCTCTGCACTGGATCTATTACACTTCGACGCAGATCTCGACTTTTGTCTAGTACTGCCGTATATCTTTTGGGAGAAGGCCTTCTAGCTTTTGAGTCTGGAAGGTTGTTATGAAAACCAAATTTGCACAAGTCATGGCATGATCCCCTTGAAACAGTGAGATAATGGGGTTGAATCTTTGATACGTGGCTTTGAATATCAAGGTTCCCAGTTGAAAACCTTCTACTATGACCACCATGGAGCTCCTTTTTCTCAGTTGTCACCTCAGCCATCATGAGAGAGGAGAGATCATCAAATGTAAATGCCATTTATAAACCTGCAGCAGAAGGAGAAGGAAGATAATAAGAAAAACTGTATTCTCTAACGCAAATGACACGTTAAATTTTAGTACGACTATGGAGTAGAGACTATCGTGAGCCCTGAACTGCATTACTTGTCATCCTGGATAACCAAGTTGCGGGAAATATTTCTAAGATGTTACGGTACTCATGAACCCAAGAAATAAGTAACGTAAATCTTGTTGTGAAAATCACATAAGGAATTAAAATTATTAATCAACTAAATTATTGTCCCAGAATTCTGTCAAATACAAGTTAGTCTGCAAAACCAATCTACTGACTCAATTTTGGTGGTACATCCAAGCACCCATGCCTGATTCAGATTTGATAGCCAGTCTGGGAATGATATATTCTTGAATATTTCTAATTTTCTGCAGTCAAATACTTTGGGAGATGAAGTTTTTTTTGCTCAAATTTCCTGCATTCATCTAATTTAGTAAAATGAACAAGAAGGATAGGTTGAGGCTCTAAAAGCTGAAGTACAAATACAACTTACTACAACATCATTCAAAAGAAGGCTTCAACATCTAAAATAAAACAAAAATCAACAAATTTCAGCCCCAATAGCCCAATAAACGCATCACAAACATCTAGGCACTTTCTTTTTATGAAGAAGAAGAAACCGAAAGAAACGAGGATTAAGTATGTATGATGGAACAATGTTCTAAAAGCCGTGCCTAGGCCTGATCAAACTCCCATCTAAGCGCTACGCAACCCTGAATCACGTGGATTGGTGGGAAAAAATTAATCATAAACGTTAGACCTTCCCTCCGCCGTCCAATTAAGTCCGCCTAGCAATTAAAGAACCAGGATAGGAAATGACTAAATGTCTTGAAAACTTGTGATACCGGTTGGGGAATGGAATGTCGAGTCTTCGACATCTATGGGCATGTACATATGCAAATGGAAACACAAAACTAAAGGAAAATAAACCGATCATCAAGAAACAATAACAACATTATTTAGAACATTCTTAAAAACACAAAGCATCAAAAAGAGAATACAAATTCCTCCCATTCCAAGCACCAGTGGCACGAAATTCTCCCGATATTTGAATCCATTAGACATATTGAGAATAAAAAACACATCTAAATCACAATCTTTAACAATTATACGATCACCCAAAATGCAGAGGAAAAATCCATGAAATGGTAATTTGTTTATAAATCGTTTTTTTTTTTTTTTTTTTTTTTTGGCTCAAAAAACTCCATTTGAGCCCATCACAGAAAGTTCTTTTATAAACAATTAACATTTCAAAGGACATGCATAAATTCTGGGTTTTTTTTTTTTTCACCTCTTCCGAAAATGAATAATCAAATACCATATCACTAACATCCCTGTTTTCAACATCAAACAAGTCACCCTAAACAAAACAATAATCAACTTCTAATTCAGAACAAGAATTGAGTTGAGGCCTGTACCTTTAATTTTATTTTTCGTTGCTATTCTCTCAATGGGGAAACTGAAAAGGCAATAGACTCCACAATACAAAACTTTGGCGACATTTTTGACTCAAGAGATTGTTGCATTCGCCATCATCGTCAAATGGAAGTCTTCTTGTTTTTTTCTTTTTCTTTTTTTCTAGACACCCTAGATTTTGTTAATATGACGACAACAGTTGTTATTCTGTTGGAATTAAATTAATCATTCCGTGTTAATCGTAATTTTAACAGGTGTTTATTCCTACTATAATATACATATCCAGCAAATCCCCTAAAAGAAAAAATCTAAAATAAAAAAATTATTCAATTTTACACCTTTATCTTGATATGCATATATAAGCTTTTCTGATCACGTGATTACAGAAATATATAAGCTGTTGTATTTACTTATTTATTCATTTTTTGACCACTCAAAAGAAAAATTATTTATTTTTGGATGACTCTACTAGATTGACTATTTTTTAACCTTGACTATAGTAAATTTCGGTCCCCATATTTTTCGCTCCGGGGACAGATAGTGTTTCAGATTTTAAAAAATTTTATCCTATAAAAAGTCTTATTTTACACCTTGAAACTAATTTTTCAGTCAAAAACTATACGTTGACCACCGCGTGAAACTTAATAGTACTATTATCACAGCAATCAAAAATAATCAATTAATTAAAAAATTAAAATTATTAATTAAAATTAAAAATGGAATTAGTAATTAAAACTAAAATTGAAATTAGTAATTAAAACTAAAATTGAAATTATTAATTAAAATAAAATTTGGATTATTAATTAAGATTAAAATTGAAATTATTAATTAAAATATAAAAAAATGAAATTATTAATTAAGATTAAAGTTAAAATTATTAAGTAAATAATATAAATAAAATTACTAATTAAAATAAAACTAAAATTATTAATTATAATATCTCTGTTTTGCCCTTTATATTAATAGAGAACTAGTATAGAATGTCAAATTTGACTAATCAAATGGGTTATAGGATAAAAAATATGACGTTTTCAAAAGAATACTTAGCGGGATAAAATTTTTAAAGTATGGATTTTATCTATCAGACAAAAAGTCTGGAGAATAAAATATATTTTAATCTTTTAGTCTTTTAACTTTTTTTTTTTTTCTTTGGAAATTGAAATTTAAAGGTGAAGTTATTCGGGCCAGGTCCTGTTCCAAAGAAAAAGTTATTTGGGCCAAGTCAGTATGAAACAAACTACTTTGTGGCTTCTGCAAGAAGGCCCGCATAACTGCCAGTTCCAGCAGAGTAAAACCAACTGGGCTGCCGTATCCACACCTCTAAAACGGGCTCCCGTCATGTTACATTAGTTTCTTTGAGAAAAATTAAATAAAATTAAAAATTTCTAAAACCACAAAAGGACTGAACCTGGGTTTTCAAATTCCAAATTTTGCGTATAAATCCAGCCCCCAAGCAAATTAAAACATGAAAGTTTAGAGGAATTAGATACTGCTATATATGTTCAAATCCTATGGGTATAGTCATTCTGATTAATTATACATAATTCATACGTGAAAGAAAATAGTATCAGTTCAGAAAAGTTAAATATTTTAACATTCGAATTGATCTGACAAACACGCTCGACAAAATATTCTCATATTTCATGATAATTACAATGTGTTATTATTATCAAAGGGACACAGAGGCTACAAGTCGGATAATATAGTAAAATCCGTATCGGTTTATGAGGTCAAGTGGACTTAGTGGAGTGTATTGTAAGTGTACGTACGTTCTTTCTGCATTCACCAAGAATTGTGATGAATGATAATGACCATTTTTACGTTTTGAATTATTTGAATGACTAGCTATTCTTTCCTTTCAAATCTACTTTCCTCTTACTTGTGCTTGTTAAACATTTTTTTGTGATTCTTAATTTATACTTAATTAATTCAACTAATTATATTGCACTGTAATTATCAAACGTAACGAACAGATGAAAATACAAAGGTGGTCCTGCGTGGAGTTTATTGGCGATTTGCTACAAGCAGATAGCAGATGCATACTTGATGTAGTTTGTCTTCTACGCTTTCATTGTCATCCATTCTAACTTGCACCACCTATAATGCAATAAATATGACATATGTACAAGTATTCATTATTATAGTACTACTTACAATGCTTTTCACTTAGATAGGCTAGGCTAGGCTAGGCTAGTGTAATATTTTGAGAGTAATATGACGTCTTTTTATAAGAAAAAAAAAAAAAAAAAAAAAAAAAAAAAAAAAGCTGCTTAATTAAAAATATTTATTATCTATTATAATTTCAACTGAATACATCATAAAAATGATATAGAATAGATATAATAGTTAAGTAACTACGGGGTATTATACCAGCTGTCGAAGCCAAGTCTTTTCTTGCTTAAGTTTTTGAACTCTTCCTTCTTATACATGCAATGATGAAGAAGCAACGAACTAGTCATAAATAAGCACCTTTCACTTTTCTGTAGTATATACTTGTATAACAGAAATGTAAGTATTTCCATATATATATATATATATATATATGAGAGTGGATTCGTAGTCAATATTGATTATTTAGCTAAAATAATCGTAGCCGTTCGTTTTAAATTCAACGATGTAAGATATGGACAGGCGTAACAATTTTTAATAATAGAATTACCCATAATTTTTTTTTGTCTTTTAATACCTACATCCTAAAAATTATAGTACGTACATACCATAAATAATTACGCTTACGTACTGTAAATAATAGCGCTCACATGTCCAGTCAAAAGCGATGTTTGTCGAAACATGCAATACTGAAAAATCTCAACAAAAAAACTAATAAGTTGTCCAGTTCAAACCTCAAAAATCATCACTTATATAATGTGTTATTATTTATAAGATGTAGGCATTAGAAGACAAAAAAACAAAAAAAAAAAAGGCAATTATGTTATTTTACATGCACATTAAAAATTATTGTGTCATCTTGAATAATTTTTAACATATAAATAGACATATTACGTATTTGAAACGAAGAACTACGATTATTTTGATTAAATAACTAATATTTAATATAAATCCAACTCATATATATATATATATATATATATAGTCTGTTTGGTATAACTTATTTCAGAACAAATTAAAATTTATTTTATAACTATAATAAGCTATAAGCTAAAAATATATACATATTGACTAACTTTTTCAAATAAATTTACGGTATAGATTATGCCTAACATATAATTTTTTAAAAATTAATAAAAATAATTGACTTTTAAAAATAAACTATAAGCCCCATGTAATTGGGAATGTTCCCTCAGCTTCGAGTAGGGGCAATCTCTGTATGAGACATCAATCAAAACTCAGAAACCCCACCATACAGTCTCTACTTCTGTTTGAAATTAACTTACAAGAAATATTTAACTAAAATCAAAGTTTGCCATCTCGTTATTTAAGTTTTGATCTCTTAATTTAGTCATGTGAGACTTGGATTCTGACTCGGTGAAGTTATAAAATTTTATATTATTGGTCAAGAGTTATATAAAAATATTATATTTTTATTGTGATATAATATGGTATCTAAAATATTAAAAAATATTAAAAATCAAAAATTATTATTTTATTTGAATAAAAGGTATATAAAAATAATTTCATATAATTTATTATAATCATTTTAAAAATGATATATTTTGATCATTTATTAAATAATTCAAATGTACATATATAAGGTCGGTCTCGTATGACTTTAATTCACAACATATACTCTTCTAATCTCCGACATATAATAAAAAAAAACTATATATTCTTCTAATCTCCGACATATAATCAAACAACTCATAACTTTAATAACTACAAATTATTTATAATAATAAAAACCACAAGCAAATTAAACTTTAGAAACTTATGGAACTAATAAATTGGTCCCACCAAATCGACTCATGTTTTGTCGAAGTTATCATAAGAAGCGGGCTCCACCCCATGCACGTCTTATCCCTAAAGCCGCAAAGACAAGTCTAGGTAGCCCCGAGGGCTTATTGGCCAAGTAAAACTCAAATTTGCTTCAATTTTTAGACTAATTCTATAAATAGAACTCATTAATTATATTCCTTAATCATGAGTATCCGCCCAACCACCAGGCTTGTCCCTATTCAACCTAAAACTAGGTGTCTTCCTTTTTCTTCAACTACTATGTAAGTATTACCCGCTTCGCGTATTATATTTATCACAATTATTTTTATTAAAATTAAAAATATTAATAATAACAAAATAATTTAGAGAACACAAGAGGTGAATAAATGCTTATACAATTGCGTAAATAATAATATTTTAAACAATATAATTTTTATTATTAATTTACTAAAAATATATTTTTTAAATGACTGAACTCACACAAATACGTGAACACGTGTTCACACCATTTTTTTCAATAATTGATGGTTTATAAACTAAAAGTCGTGTCATTCATTTGATTTAACTCATATATTCATTAATATTATAAATTATCTAAAAAAGTAATATAAGTTATAATTTTTTTTAATAGAGCTCAAAAATATTTATAATTTTGGAATGAGTAAAATAATAAATAATATAATAACAAGAATAATTGGTGAAAGGAAAAAAAGTGAACACTTATGTGTTGTACTCATTACAATTATTTCAGCTTAAATTTTGAAAAATATTTTTTTCAAAAGAAATACATATAAATAGATAATTTATTAATTTTTTATTCATAAAATAAAAACCGTGTTATTCATTTGATTTATATCATATATTCATAAATATTATAAATATATAATAATATACTATAAATTATATTTTTTTTCTAAACTTAATATAATAATTTAAATTTGTAAATTGACTTCAATGGAATATGTGTGGACGTATAATATTGGTGGCGTTTACATGTGTGGTAAAGTCAAGTATGCTGGCATGTCCAGTAATGATATTCTGATGATTGTTTAAAGACTAAAGAATTTAGACACTCATAACCGCTTATTCTGTGCTTAAATTTCTCATGCAGTTATATTTAAACAGTATTTCATATTTATATTCTCATTCACACTCAATTTGCTGACTTATAAGGTTAAGGATAATTTTTTATGTTTCAGTTATCCTTAGTCATGTTATTTCTTATTTAGCTATTTGAGTTCACTCCTTTGTCTCGTATTCCTTTCAGGTGCAGATAACTGATAGTTGAGTTATTAGGGGAAATGAACTAGAGGTCTAGTTGTTTAGATGTTTTCGCTGCGTACTATTAGCTAAAAGAATAATATTTTATGTAAAGTGTGTTGTATAATATTTATAGAATGATAGATTATACCTTATTATAACATTGTGTATTTTAAAGTCTTGTGTATTTATAAGTTATGATGTTATTAATAATTTGACAACTCAAGTCGGGGTATGGATGCCCAAATTTGGAGATGTCATATTTATAAAATCATGAAATTCAAATTCGAAATGAATTTATTTTATTTTCATTGATGACAAAATGAATGTTGTAAGTTATATATAAAATACTAATATTTTGAAATTTTAACAAATTTTAATATAATTAAAATTTTAACATTTTAAAATTTTTGATCAATAAAACTCAAAAATATCTATAATTTTAAAATATATGAAAATTTTAAATAAAAAAAATAGAAGAAGACAAAATATGGATTATTCCTTACATCTCTTGTTCTCTTTTATAAGAGTATGAATATTATAAATATCTAATAGTATACTATAAATTATAATATTTGTTTCTTCTAAATTTAATATAATATTTTAAATTTGTAAATTGACTTCAAAAATTCTAAGCTAATTTTTTTTTTCCTAAATTGAGGGAGTATAGAATAATATAAAGTTATAAACACCTATTTTTGAATTTTAATTTTAATTAAAATTTCAATAAGGTACAAAATATAATGTCTCTATTTTGATTTAGTAGATTTATAAAATATTTAAATTCAAATTTGAAGTGAATTTATTTTATTTTTATGGTTGTCAAAATGAATGTTGTAAGGTACATATAAAATACTACTCACTTTATTCATAAATAATTATATTTTTGGAGGTGTAGACATGGATTAAAGAAATTAATTATTAATTTATTCGTTTAACTAAAATACTTCAAAATATAAGGAGAGAGAAAAAATTGCTTATTGGACCAAAACCAATTGGAAAGATAAAAGAGAGTGAAATTAAGAAAAATGATGTTTTGATTTTTACCTTGAAATGCAAAAATAACAATTAAATTAAAATATTTTTTCCGTTATAAAAATACAATTTTTAAAAAATTGAGGGATTAATATTTTAAAATTTTAACAAGTTTATATTATAATTTAAAATTTAACATTTTAAAATTTTAGTTTAATAAAATTCAAAAGTATCCATAATTTGAGAATATAAGAAAAATAAGTACACAAAAAAATATTTAAAAAATCTAGAAGAGGACAAAATATGAACGTCCTTGGATCTCTTATTGTCTTTTACAAGAACTATAATTAATTATCATGAGGAAACAAAAATCTGAATTCCCGATCGAAAGTTTGATTATATTTTAAATCGAGATGGTCACCGCAAATAAAATTTAAAACTTCGTTGAAAATTTAAGTGTAATATTTTAATTTATTAGATTTTTTTTTATATCTATTATAAATTATGAGAGATAGACGAAAGTCTAAATAAAGTGTATTGACAATTATCCATAATATAGTTTTGACTATAATTAAATTGTTGTTGTACAATTTGTTTAGATTACATTCAAATGTTAAAATTTATAACGGATGCTAAAAACTAAATAAAGAATAATAAATCTTAATCAAAAAATTTAATTTTTAAAATATTCAAATTATTCTTAAGACTTTTATTATAAGAGACCACGAGATGTTAGCAAAAGTTCACACAATAACATTAAAAAAAATACTTTAAACGATGTAAATTAAATATAAAATACTCATGGGTACAAATTTTGTAAATTCAACCAATTTATAACATAATAAGGTCACGGTAGATCATCATAATATGTATAGTATGATTAATATATATATTTAACAAAACAACGTAAGTTTCCCTTTTTTTTTTTTATTTGTAAAAAGACGTCGTTTTACCGTATGATACATTATGTTTTACACTATTATACATCATATATGGTACATCACATTGTATCTATGTTTTTATCTATTATAATTTAATTTTTATAATTTTAAAAATCTAATTTAATAGAATATAAAAATATTTCTAATTTTAGAACGGATGAAGCAAATAGATAGTAAGATGATGATAACCAAAATAAACAATGAAGATAATGAAGCTAGAAAAAAAAGAAGATAAAAGTGTTAGACGCATCTCTTCCCTCTTATTCATTTATATAGGTATTAATACAAATAAATAGTATGATAACAAGAAGGATTGGTGAAGAAAAAAAAAAGAACACAAAATGACAAAAAGAGACACAAATTAACAAAACAAAGGACGTATAAAATAAATTTTAATTTACTTCTAAATTTTAAAATTTGAACATCGGCTGAAAAATTATTACGAAACTCTATTTTTAGAATTAAAAAAGTTGAATAAACTTTGTCTTTTTAAGATTTTGTATAGTGAATAATAATAAAAAAAAAAAAAAAAAAAAAAACGAAGGACGAAAAAACAAAAAAATAATAAACAGCGGTCGCATTTATGTATGTGTAAATTTGGTTTAATCTATTGTTAATAGTAGTAATAGATAATAATAAACAAAACAAATAAAAAGGAAGAAAAAAAAAATAATATTTACTGTTGAATTGAATACTTTCAATTGAAGAGGACAAAATGGACGGGGCAGAAGACAACGAGTAGGGACGCGTCCCTACATGGGCTTAAGTCTCTTTCAGATATAAAAGCCGATCACCCTTCTCACATTTCTTCGCCCTTCAAAGCACAAATTATACTTTCAGGTAAAAAAATAAATTAAACACAATTTATACCAATACTAAATTACCATGGTTCTGGAGAGTTATATGTCCAAAAATGTCTGCGTTATCGGTGCCGGACCATCGGGGCTGGTGGCAGCGAGGGAGCTCAGGAAGGAAGGACACAAAGCGGTGGTTCTAGAACAAAATCATGATGTTGGAGGGCAATGGCTATATGACCCTAAAGTTGAGGGTGAGGATCCCTTGGGCAAGGACAGTTCTGTCCCGAAAGTCCATAGCAGTGTGTATGATTCACTAAGGCTCACCTCACCTAGGGAAATTATGGGTTTCACTGACTTCCCATTTTTGGTGAAAAAAGGTAGGGACATGAGGAGATTTCCAGGGCATAGGGAATTGTTGTTGTATCTACAAGATTTTGTTGAGTGGTTTGGACTGAGAGATATGATAAGGTTCAACACTAGGGTGGAAAATGTGGGAATGATGAATTATGGTGAGTTTGGTGAAGATTTGAAATTTGTTGTTAAAAGCAAAGATAAGAAATCTGAGAAGGTGGTGGAGGAGGTGTTTGATGCTGTGGTTGTTGCCACCGGTCACTATTCTCACCCTAGGTTGCCTGCCATTAAAGGTATCTCTCTACTTGCCATATGTATGTAATATGCAGTGTTTTGCAATTAACCATCTACTTTTTTTACCATTCATTCAGATTATGAATGACTGAAATTTTAAGTAGCGTCAGAAATATCGAATATCTTCTAGATTCGGAAGATATTCTTTCGGATGCCATTTAAATGTCAGATTTATGCATATATAGCCGGTGCTTATGGACTCATGGTGTAGTTCGATTTGCTAGCTAACGGTTTTCAACTTGTTCTTAATTTGTTAAGGGATGGATGCATGGACAAGAAAGCAACTGCATAGTCACATTTACAGGGTTCCAGAGCCATTTCGGAATGAGGTAATACAAATAAATTTCTTTATTAATTAATCGTTTTTAGGAGCATATTATATATTCTGCAGAAAGTATTTAGTCTATTAATTAGAAAATGACCCTTAATTTTTCTATTCTTTTTTTTGTGTGGGAATTAATTAAAACAGGTGGTGGTGGTAGTTGGAAATTCAATGAGTGGACAAGATATTGCAGTGGAGCTTGTGGAAGTTGCAAAGGAGATCCATCTGAGTTCGAAAACACTTGATATCTCTGAGGGATTATCGAAAGTCATCTCCAAACATGACAACTTACACCTTCATCTAGAGGTCTATTAATTTTTATTTTATTTTATTGTATTAATATTTTTAAATTTTCACATTTGATTTCGACCATATAGCTAATTAAAGTTTGAAACTGTAAGAATTTTGAACGTCAGTAAAATATTGCAGGTAGACTCCCTACTCGAAGATGGTCGCGTTGTGTTTGTTGACAGCTCTTGGGTCACCGCGGACACCATCATATATTGCACTGGGTAATGCCAAGTGTGATGATATATAAATGTACATTGCACGTGCCCAAATACATTTAAGATGGAAAACATTGTTTGGAACAGTTTATTTTTGTTGATTATAATTTATTTTTAAAAATATATATTTTTTAATTTTTATTTTGACTAATTTTTAAAAAGTTATAAGTTGAACATAATAGTTTATTTGAAAAAACTCGTTAATATGATATTTTTTTTTAAACTTTAAAATTTATTTTAGTTAACAAATGAATATTAAACTGATTATGAAATACATTTATAGTGAGTTCTTGACACATTAGGGGTAATTTAGTCATTTTAGCAAGTGCATAGATTTGAACACCCTAATCCACTTATTAGAGAGGAACTTTTGAGATACATTTGGTAAAGGTTACTATTAATAATTCGGTTGCTTTGGACTATTCGCTGGTGATTAAATCAAGCGAAGTACTAAACATTACCAAACATTATACACTGCCACTACAACTAATCTCTTTGTTAATTAAAGAGAGTAGAAGTAGGTTGAATTAATTGTGTGCGTCCTGGTGCTGGTGCAGGTATTCCTACTCATTCCCATTTCTTCACACCAAAGGAATAGTAGTTGTTGATGATGACAGAGTGGGACCCTTGTATGAGCATACTTTCCCCCCTTCGCTTGCTCCCTCTCTCTCCTTTGTAGGAATTCCTAGAAAGGTAATTTTTGAGGCCCCCATGCAACAAATATATCTATATAGTATTTTTTAATAAAATAATTTTATTCTTTTTTATTTTAATATGTTATTTTTTCTTTAAAAAAAATAATGTTATTATTAAAAATATTGATCATACATAATACAGTACATTATAATGTTTATATCCTATTTTTAAAATTATTTTTTCTTTTCTTCTCCTTCAGTCATGAATAAAAATGGTCCTAAATTTTATCAAAATTAAAGCCTATTCTATTGATTAAATGTACTACTAGCATTTTTAATAAAATTATTTTTTTTAAATTATTTTTTATCTTAGTATGTTATTTTTTCCTAACAAAATAACATTATTATTAAGAATATTAATCGTACATGATACGTTATAGTGTTTTTTTTTTTTTTTTCCTTCAGTCATGAATAAAAATGGTCCCAAATTTTTATCAGAATTAAAGCCTATTCTATTGATTAAATTTGGGTTTCCGGTGGCGTAGCTTATAGGATTCCCATTCTTTGAGTCGCAAGCAAAATGGATAGCACAGCTGCTGTCCGGGAAAAGAAAACTGCCATCATGGGTTGAAATGATGCGGTCCGTTAAGGAATTTTACCACTCCAGGGATCTTGCCGGCATTCCAAAGCACAATACCCATGATATTGCCGACTTTGAGGTATACAAATTCAACATTTTTCACTTTTTGACCACTCCGATTTCGACTCCTGTAATTTTTAAAAAATAAATTTGGCTTATAAACGGACATGTATATACGTCGTAGATTCCATATAAGAGATTTGTTTTTATTTTACTACCGTAAATATATATATATATATATCATGATATATTAAGATTTAGCTGTAATTTATATAAGCCATTCATTTTTAATTTCGCCCCGCGTCGACTTATACATAATTTAATTTGACGTTGTTGCAGTATTGCGATCAATATGCGGATCACACTGGATTTCCACACTTGGAGGAATGGAGGAAAGAGCTCTGCTTATCGGCTTTAAGAAATTCCAGTATCGACTTAGAAACTTACCGTGATTCATATAACCATGATCATGAGGTGCTTCAGGTGGCTCACCAAAGCCCTCATTTCAATCAAATAGTTGAAGATGATGAGCCCTTAATAATTACTTAATACACATTTCAATTTCAGATTAATTAAGGCGCCTAAAAAATTAATGATTTTTATTTATTTATTTAATAATTTGATGTCCTTGGTTACCTTTGATTTTTCTAAGTGACTCTCTTTCATTGTAATAGTAATATTCTTCTTTGTTGATTTTTAATATTTAAGTATGTCACATACTTTGCACAGGAAGGTTTTACATGTAATACTTACACTATGCTTGTGAGTTTTAGAAATACTAGAAAAGAAAAGAAAAATAATAAAAAAGTAAAATTTTCTATTCAATTATCGTGTTTGTGAGTTTTGCGTAAAACAAAAAAAGAAAAGAATTGGGAAAAAAAAATCACCCACTTTTCTTGGCTAAACTTTCTTACCAAAACCCACCTGAATTGAAAGCAAAAGGAAAGCTCTCATATGTATTTTTTTTAATTCCCACCTTGCCCTCACGTTGTAATATATCAAATTTTTATTTATAATTTATATACTTACAAATTTATATTTACATATCACGTCCTCTCTGACTATAATAATATATTTTTAAAAATTATAAATATAATATTTAAATAAAAAACATACTATTTATTTAAATTTATATTTTAAAATAAACAAATATTATTTTTTATATTTTAAAACTAAATAGGTATTAAAAATATAATATTTATTTATAAATAATATATATTATTTATTTATAATATTTCTTGTTTCAATTAGTTTTATAATCTTTTTCTTTCTATCCAAACTTACAAACATAGTTTAAAAAAATAATTACTGAAGGGTAAAATGGTAACATGTCATATTTTCTTTTCTTTTCAACTCACAAACACAAGAAAAAAAGTTACTCAGTTTTCTTTTACAAACTCACAAACACAAAAAAAAAAAAAAATTATAATTTTTCTGTCATGTTCTTTTTTTTTTTTCTCTATTCTATTTTTTATTTTTTATTTTTTTATCTCAAAATTTACAAATAGAACGTTGGTGTTTGTAATCATTTTTACTAATAATAAAATTTTAGCCCTAAAATATGATGTTGAACAGAATTACTAGGAAAAAAGTGTGTCGATTTACATTTTCACACTGTCCTATCAAAATTAAAGGTAATATATTTTCATAAGGATTCTTATGTTAATAATATCTCCCGTGTTGCATAGTTATCGTAACGAGTGAAAGTCACCACATACAAAGATTAGAACTCCACACTGTCACATGTGAAAGAGTGGTTCGTGATGTTTTATGATAAAATAATTTTTTGAAAAAATAATTTATTTTTTAATATTTGATAAGCTGAAAATGAAGTTAAAAATATATTTTTATATTTAATTTTTAAAATTAATTTAATAATTTTGTTATTTTAAATTAATATAAGTATATTATAGTTCTTCTAATATGATAAAACTAAATTCTAAAAATAAAAATAAAAATTTATTTGTACATATATAAAAACTTAATACTATGATATAACAATAAGAATGTTCATACTATATAGAAAAAATTAATAAAATAGTGGTTTTGAAATTTTTTAAGATTAATAAAATTTAAAATTTAGGAAATGATGTGCATATATAATTCAATATGAAAATATTAATTATGCATATATTGTGAAAATAAAAATAAATGTATTTATTTTAAAAATAAAATAAATAAAAAGATGATATGAGTGATTAAATAAAAGTGTTATAAAAAATTACAGAAAAAGATAACACTCGGGCCACTTTTCAGAAAATTACTTACGGATTTAAATCCGTAAGTTGTTTTTTTGAAATAACAAAAGAATTTATGTTGACTGTAAAATGATTTAATGTTGACTAAATTTTTTATGATATACCAAATACTGAAAAATTTTAAAAATATTTTTTAAAAATTATTTTTTCTATAACAAACGGAACCATAAATAGTGTATCTAAAATTATTTAAATGTGACATACGTTGTGATACGGAGTGCAAGCAATGTTAATGTAAGGACGTCCGTGTTTGGGCCTTTATGCTGGTTGTCATATGTAATAAACAGCCCAACATTTAGCAGGAAATATCTTACCGAGCGTATGAAGCTTAAATTATTCAATTGTTTTGTTATTTTTTTTTTCTTCTCGAAATTAAAGTTATTAGTTGTACTTAATTTATAATAATTATAATTTTTATACTAAAATCAAATAAAATGTTATTAAATTTGAGTTTTAAAATTCAAAAAACTTGACTGAACATATTAGAGTCTATCTCTGATTTTAAGATGGATGAAATATAACATAACATACTTTTATCATTTTAATCTTGAAGTAAAATATAATCAATGAGAAGTTCAAATTTGATAACAATTTTTTTTTGTGCAAATATCATCTCTTCATAAAATAATAAATAAATAAAAATGTCAACACAATCTACGGCCATGTTAAAACCATGAAATTTTGCCTGCAGTGAAATACATATAAATTAGTTTTGTAATTCCTTAACAATTTTGTAATTTATTTGGGGGAAAAAAAGGAAAAAGTAACACCGGTAAACGGCAACTTAACGCAGTCACAAAAACCACCCTTAATTCTTCTCCCCATTTTGCCGTCGGAGCAAAACCTCCCCTAAATCCTAAACTGCAAAAGCAGTCACCCCTCAGGCATCAGTCCGACAGTCCCTATCGGCCCCTCCGTTGCTTCCTCCGGCGGCCAGCGCTGATCCTCTCTTCAACCAAAGCAGCCTGATAAAGCCCTAAATCTAAGGTGCAAATAATTGAACCTCAAATCCCTAATTTCATACAATGATTTCATCAATTGTGGCTTGAATATACTTCTCTTGAGTAACGATGCGATTTTTCACAAATTTCACTACTCACTAGTGACTAGACATGTTTTTTTCAGTTTTCTGTGGAGGTGTGGATTGCGAAATGTTTAATTTTGTTACTTCACATTAGAGATAGTTACGTCCCGGCTCATGTTAGTTTCGTATCAGGATTTTTTCTGGCTTTGCTTGCCCATTGTTAAATCCCCCATATTTTATGATTATAAAGTTATGATTAACATCATAATAAATCTTCAACCGAAAAGGATCATCTCATTATCTTCAATTAAGTTCATTCGTAAATTGTCATGAATTAGTTACAAACACAGGCTGGTGCTTGTCTTTTCCATGATATTCTCACATGTCTGTTGTTTATGTGTACATGTTTGGTCAAGTGATAATTTGTTGAATGTTTGGTTACGGTTTAAGTCACAACCTCTTTATTTATAAGTTGGGGAAAGGTCGTGTTCATCTGACGCTCCCTCTGCTATTTGTGGGAGCCTTGTGTATTGTGGTGCGACCTTTTTTTTTTTTTAAATCTATTTTCATGTTTGTACATATACGCATATGGAAGAGATGACATGTTTGACACACTTGTAGTATTAATAGTTTGGGAACAATCAATAAAAGGACCAAAATGGTTGTGGTATTGGAAGTTGGAACATGCCGATAGTCTAAGCTATTGATATTGTCAAAGTATTAACTGCAGGGTCTCTCTCTTTACTTATCCAGCCCATATTCTTCCTTGATTAGTTATGAAATAGTTATAAATGTATACTTTACAATTACTTGCTTTATATTTCAACTACAGAACAACCATTATTTACTTGTCAAAAGGAAATATTTCAGTTGCTGCTATAGTTTCTGTTATTTTACTTCTTACATTCTTTGATGTTGTGTAATTTTACAATTTAGTAATTACCATGATTGTCTGCTCAATTTGGTATTTCAAAAAATTAAAATATAAATCTTGGCATATTTATACTACCTCTGTTCCAAAATATAAGAGAATTATTGACTTTTGAATGTTGATTTTGAACATTTTCAAAATCAAATTAATATGAATCCATTTGAGTTCTGAAAAATTGTTTTGCAATTAATAGTGTTTTTCAAATAGTTCAAGATTTGCACAATTGTATTGACTATAACGAAATAAGTTCATGTCGTTTTAAATTTAAAAATTTAAAAATGTTAAAAAGTCAACTTTGCAAAGTCAGTAATGCTTTTATATTTTGAAATAGAGGGAGTAATTGGCAACTGATCAAATGTATCATGTGGGGATGGAGTTGGATTGACAATCCATGTGCTGCAGAACATTCAACCGATCATAATTAATTGGAGGCTTCATAGAATTATTCTTTTCAACTTTTCTTAGTGACAGGAAATTACAAACTATAATAATACGCTATTAAAGTTCCTTTGTTTCAACTTGCAGCAAACTAAAAGAATCTAGGAAGTTACCTTTTGTCAATAGTCACAATCGCAGGAAATGGCAAGTGTGCAGAAAGGAGAGGATAACCAACCGGCAGATAACCAGCAACAGGCGAACCCATCAGCTGGGGGCTGGGTAGTAAGCCAATATCGGAGGCTCAAAGAGAATGCAGAAGCTTACCCTTATGTATGGGCTTCATATGCAGTTGTATACTTTGGGTTTGGCCTGTGGACTACTTATAGATGGAGAAGGCTCCGCCAGACTGAAAACAGGGTTCGAGCCCTTCAAGCCAGACTCCAAAAACTTGTTGAAGTTGAGGAAACAGCAACAGTGGCCAAAAAGGCCGTACCATCCAGAGTCGTCGAAGCTGAGGGGTCAAGGACCTCTGCCACAGTAACTGACAAGGCACCACCTTCCAATGATAGACCCGTCAAATAGCTGGTCCAAGCTCTATTTTACTTTGTTTCTCTCTTGATTTACTGATTTATTACAGGATTAAATTGTTCTTTGTTCTGCTGAGTGAGTTTAAAATCACTCAAAAAACTCCAGTCTGGGGAAGCTCAGAATAGATATTTAAATTTTTTCGAGGCCTTGTGGCAGTATATTCTGCGTTGCATCATAGATTGATTATGCTATGAAATTGTGCTTTTATTTCCAAAATAAGAGCATTTGGAACTTTGTGAGTACTGCTTTTCAACTTGGCCAAGCATCTGTTGTTCTATTATATCCCGCATTATACAATGTATTTCAAACAATGTATTTCAAATGCTTGATCTAGATAGTTACGACTGTCCTTGGGATCTATTTGGTTTTGTTTATACAAGAACATATTCTCATTTTAAGTGCATTCTATTATTGTTTTTCACTCTTAAATTCTGAAAGATCCCAAGTATTCTGTAATTGGGTTAACTTTGTAAAAAAAAAATTATGCAACTGTTTTACCAATGTAATGAAATGTTTGCCATTTACCAAATATTGAAAGTATCATATACATGCTGGACTAGTGATTAGGCAATACCAACTAATTTTGGGCAACTAATAGAATGATCTGTACAAAACACTAACAAGAGGTTCACATACTTGATGCTCATAGCAACAACAAACTATCTTACTTAACCTATACCCATAATCTATTGTAAATAAAAATATTTCCCCACCCATAACTTACCATCAGTTCACTCTGCTAAAAATAACGAGGACCGCAAGCAGGAAGTCTCTGACCATTTTGCCGTTTCTTTTTCTGTCCCCAACCGGTAAGACATCCTTTGAGAAAACCCACTTCACGATCAGTAACTTGCTTCTTTAGGAGTGGGTGCATTCCACGTTTGTTCCCCTTTCGACGGCCATTTCTGCCACTATTTTTCCTTCCCAAACTTGTTTCTGGAGTACCTGCATCTTCCACTTGAAAGTCATTTTGTGATTTTGTCTTTGTTCGCCTCTTCTTTGGTGTACTTGAGAATAAGAACGCACCTACTTTCCTTTTCTTCTTCTGATCAATACTCTTAAAACTGAACTCTTCTTCCTCCTCTTTATGTTGCAATGTTGTGGCTTCATTGTAATTCATCTCACTGCACAAGAACTCGTTGCGATTACTATTAGCAGTCCCACTCAGGTCTGTTTCATTATCATTCTCAATGACATCTGCCATAGAAGAAACAATTCCTGCAAGCCATTGTAAAGAGTTGCAAGATGTTTCAAATGGCTCAGGAGTGCCATTATCAAATTCCAGCTGAAATGCAGCTGAAGAAATTGAAACTATAGTCTCTGCTGCAATCATGGCCAGGTCTTCGTTAGGACATCCATCTTCCTGTCCTGACAGCTGGACAGATGTCTCGGGTTGTTTTTCCTCAGATTTACCTCTAGGTGGTGAAGACTCCTTGTTTTCTGGACTAACCGGTGGCTCTAAATTTATATCTGCTGGGATTTTATTGACTTCTACTTGTGCTGATTCATGTTCGTCTAGGGAGGAATTCAAGTCAATTAGAAATTTGAAGTCCACTCCATCCATCTTCTCATTGTTCTCAGTAGCTTTATTTTCAGATGAAGTTGGATATAGTTCGGTCACAACGGCAGGAAACTGATCATTGGCCACACAAGAGTCGGCAGAGGTCCTGTCCGTCTTGGGCTTAGCATCAGAGCCAGATATAAGAAATGCTTCTGGACAGCCTGATTCCATCTGGGTCAAGCTTTCTCTTTCTTTATCCTTAATCTCTTTACAGACAAGGTTTTCTCCAAGCCAATGCAATCCCCCAACTGAATCTTCGACTTTCTTGTGTCCATCTTGAGCCCGTTCCTTATTTAGAGAACTTGTTAGGTCCTGCAAACAGCTAGAATCCATAAAAGCCGAGTTCACTTCCTTTTCAGGCCTCACGTCAATTAAAGTTAAAAGATTACGGTTTCCGGAAGTGTAGCCATTATTATTGCCACAATTTGGGGGATTAAGGCTGGTTGAGATGGGGGACATCCTTAATGCCAAAGATTCTGACCTGAAGCCCGGCAAGATCAAAGAGTTTCCAACAGATAATGTTGAATTCTTACTCAATGACGTAGGTGTGTTAAAGCAAGGAAGTGCTTGAATGACTATAGGGTCCGACCCCGAGGTATCCGCTTTCTTAAGCTGGGCGATTTTGTTCCAATCAGCCAAATCATTTGTTTTAATTGGTCGACTCCCAAATGGGCCCACTTGGGAAGAATTTAAATGCCCGCTGCTGATAGACAGTTTTGAATAATTTTGGCGACAGATAGCAGAAGATACGTCCTTAGGAGGATAACCTGTCACCTCGGATACTTTAAAAACCTTTTCGCCTTCAATCCTCTCCTTGTCCTCACTATCAACGTACACGTCAGCTGGAAGCTCAAGGTCAAATGTTCTTTTTCCGAACTTCTTGCTATTGGATGACAATAATTCAAGGTCTTTAAGACGGACTGCATTAGGGGCAGGGTTAGGGCATGCAAGTATGCTCTTCCCAGCAACAGATCTTGACGGTGCTTGAAACTTTTCAGCATTTAAAACCGAAGACCAATAACAAGATGGATTTGCCAAGGGCAAGCTGGGAATATGACACGTCTTCTGAGCTGATTCCGACAGTTTTGGAAATAAAAGGTGATTGGACTGTGACGTTTCCGCTTCTGGATTAGGTCTAGAAAATTCTGTCCTTTTAAGTTCATTCATCAACTCCTTTTGCCTTTTATAAAGGCGATGTAGTTCATTGACCTGGAAAGAGAACACAAATAAAAACTGAATATTCTTCCCAAGATTATGAAATTAAAAAAATCTAATATTTCCCAATCTACCAGAAGCTATCATAATTCATATAAACCCCTTACTCTCGATTTGATTCTCAGAAACCCTGAATGAAAAGGGAAAGTGTAAAACAAAATTAAAAGGTAAGGAGCTAATTTATTATATCCCTAAAATTCTTGACATTAAACACCGGTCACGATATTAAAATTAAGAGACAGTTTAGACTAATAGATTTGTAAGTGAAGCTTATTTAGCAACAGTATAGGATTGACTAGCTCGACTCAACTTTGCAAACACTAAATATTTCACAAAATCTAGAATTCGGAAAATTAACTTCGATTTGTAAACAGATGATGGAGGCTCGGCATTAAAGTTTATCTGCATACCTGATTTTTAAATGTAGTTTCCTGTTGGAGCATGGTTTGCCTCAAAACTTGCTTAACGCACCCTTGATACTCGTCCATCCTACACGGAGGTAAAAGGCTATAGAAGAGATACCCACCACTCCTTCGAATTTCATCATTAGAATTTACGAGCCCTGTTTTGTCATTACCAGGCACAGTAAGATTTTCTTCAGTGGTGTGACGTTCAGGGAGGTAGCTCGTACACTGCATTTCCGCTCTGTTGCTTGCCATTAACTTCAAAAGATAAAGAGCACAAGATTGAGCGACATAAACAAATGATTAAGCAATTAAAGATGATTTTAATCGTAACACAACAAAACCAATTGAACCTTATAATCTTAGATGAAAGATCTATTTTTTTTTTCTTTTCTTTGATTTTTTATAAGTGAAGAAAAGTACAATAAAAACAATAACGAATCCTTAAGCTTTCCTAGGTGAAAAATGAATTAAAATCATGTTCACATCCTTTGAAAAATCTTTTTAGATTTAAATATGGGGTTTGGGGATTCATGCATAATTGGCCAAATCTGTGTACCTGAAGAATAATAACTCCATTATCTTTAACACCAAAAGGTGCAAAATAACATAATCAGAAACCAACTATGGAAATTGATGGGCACCAAAATCATTTGGATAAAATTTGGTCAAAAATCAACCAAGACCAAATTCTTTAGACTTCAATTCTCAGCTTTGATTGAAAAGCCCCAATCAAGACACAGAGAGAGAATTTAAAAATATGCAAATATCAGATGCATTGTTTAAACATACAAGAAGAAATTAAAACAAAATTTGTAGAACAACAAAAAAGGCACTAAAATAAAAGAAAAACAGCTTTATTGTTTAGCAAAAGTAGAAACTTTACAAATTTATAGATCCAAGCACATCAAACCATACATGTGTGCAAGAAGAATTTGCTATTTCCTGACATGAATAACCATAAAAACACTAAATCAGCCCCAAAATCATGTGAAAGGAACCAAAACTCACGACCAAACAAGAACATTAAAAGCAGAAGAAATTTACCAGACACCAACGCTCAATGGAGAGTCATCCGTTTGAAAACCCAGTGTGAATTTACTCAACCCAGCAACTGCTGGATTGTTTGTTGAACAACACAGAGCACGGAAACCAAGAAGAATAAGAAGGAACCCATCATTATCCAGAAAACATGGCACAGTAATCTCAAAAAGCGAAATGGGTGTCATCGAAAAGCCATGAAAGGAAGCTTAGATTGTCATCAAGCAAGCTCCTTAAAAATTAAAAAAAGAAATGTATAAAGAAATGAGATTTGGATCTGCTGGGGCCAGGGAAGAAGAAAGAGAGGCTTACTAGTGTGTGAGAGAAGCCAAGGAACATGAGTTTTGTCAACAGAGATAGTGGGGCCTATCTATCGTCCCAATTTTTATATTCTCTTTTCGATATTTTTTACAAAGTGTAAGAAGAAGTTGGTGAGTTTAGATTCTCTCGCCACCCTTCTAGTACAAACAACTGTATAAATCACTGTGATTACATATGGTTATTACAAATTAATTAGGAAATTAATATAATAATTTCACATTTTACTACTTTTTACCACAAAGAATAAATGAATTCTGGGAGAACCGTGTGAAAGCATAATTTACTCTATTTTTTATTGCAGAACAATTATTTTGTATCAAAAATTAAAATTTTAAAAAAAAAAAAGTCTTCTTACTGTGTAAGCATAATTTCTTATTGTATCATAAGGTGCTTGTATTGTAGCACTCTATTGGTTCTATATTAAATGTGTTATTTACTTTTTATAATTAAATGAATCATTTATAAAAGTAATAAATTATGTAAATATTTAAAATTACATAACATGAACTACAAATGTCAAGGTTCTTATTTCACAAATTTTGGTAAATATACTTACATAAGATATTAGTTTTAAAAGTAAACAAATATAATAAATGTGACATTTAATAAAAGACAGATAGGACAAAGGAGTTGCATGTTCAAAAATCGCAAGTACTCAAGTAGGCTTACGTGACTGTGTGACAAAGAAGACGTATTTTCGTGTTATTGGTATGGCCGTGTTTGGCGTAATGTAATACTAAGCTATTTTGAAAATTGTTTTTAATGTTATTTTCAACTTGTGCATAAAGAACTTGTATTTTTTTTTTAAATAATAATAATAATAATAATAATAATAATAATAATTTGTTCCAAACAAACTCTAATTACTGCATAAGACTATTTTGATTTTAATTCACGTACAAAAGGCATAAAGAGAAAGCAAAGAGAGATGGAGTCGCACTATTGCATCTTGACCTTTGCAGTACTGAACTTTTTTTTTATAAATAAAATAAAAATTGACACTTTATTAATTTATAAAATAAAATACAAATTATTCTTTTCGTTCGAAAAGAATAATAGGAGATCAACATAGAATCGAAGTATATAAATAGGAAATTATTATTTTAAACTATTTTTTTTTTAAATTACACGAGTGATTTATATTCTAACTAATTCTAAATAAAATATTAATTATATTTGTGAAAGTAACAAATATATATATATATATGTATCATGAAAAGCCATCCAGAACGTGGATGTAGGAAACCATCCAAACGGAAGTCTTATCCAAGACAACAAGCTATTGTTAATAAATACATGAAATGCGAAGTTCAATTACATAAGACGAGATACAAATTAAAAGTATATACCAAATAATGAAGTATGAACATTTTATTGTAACTATGTATGAAAATATGATATCGTCTTATTAATTTTAATTTTTAACCAATTGGCCACCATTATATATATATATAAATAAAAATAAAAAATGTACCATGAACATTGTAGAGCCAAAAGTACTGTGTAATAACAACGTGCATATATTTTCTGTATTTTCATTTCACCCCCCTCGTAGGAAAGATTTTCTGTCTCTGCCATTTTACGGTCTTC